>NWBT01000046.1:1475045-1551727 GCA_003386485.1 Colletotrichum lentis
GGGGGGGCGCATGGCGACGGGTAGATGTCTCCTCATTCGCACAGCAAGCAGTGTTGGTCCGGCAGGAAAGGCGCAAACATCAACTCTGTCGTGTCGAGTCGAGACGATCAGGAGACCGTCGTCTCTGCTTCGCACTCACCTTTGTCGGCGCCAACGGCGACGGGAGCAGTTCCAGCAGGAATGGGGTCCATGGCGATGACGTAAGGTGGTGTGTTCTAGGGCGCACAGTGCGCGATCAATCCTATAGCAGTTGAACGTGGATATGGGGTTCAATGTCTGTACTCGAGTGTCGATGAGCGTATGCGATGATGGGGAAGACTATGGCGATGTCGATTGAAGATGGGTAGCGGGCGAGTAGCGGACGAGGTTGAGTTAGGAAGAGGAGAAAATAAGGTACGAGAGAAGAGGGAAGAAGAGGTGAAGCTAGAGGTCGGGAGTCGGAGCAGCAGCGGCGGCGGCCAGCGGGAAGCACGGGAGCTCCTCCTTGCCTGCTGGGTCTAGCTGCGACCACACAGCAGGTCATCGCACAGGAACATGGGGTTGGGGACGAATCAGCGGCCCCATCGCCCTCGATTGTGTGAGAGAGAGGCAGTGAGTGTGTGTGCGCTTGCATACATGGGACTGGCTTGGATGCGCGGGCCACGCGTGGGGAGAAGCTGGCCGGCTGGCTGGCTGGCTTTTTAGCACGTCAGCTAAACGGAACAGGGAGCGGACCTCGAGCGACGAGAGTGAAGCTGTGAGGTAACTGAGGTTGCAAGGAGATGGCCGGTCAGGGCAAGGTCCCCCTCGCGGCAAAAACGGGTGGAGAGGAACCTTTCCTCTGGCCTGCCGTCATGTCAATCTGACGTGACGAGTAGCTCCACGACCGCCGGCCAAACCTGGCCATCGTGGGACCTTGGGATGCTGCAGGGCTGGAGCTTGACCCCCGGTTGAGAACCGGTTAATCCGAAAGCGGCCAAGTTGGCTGTCGAGCTAGGGGGGAGTTGGTGAGGTGAGAAATGCGACTCAGGAGAGGGAAGGCTTGCGCGAGCTGCTTCTCCGGGCAACGAGCGTACCCCAAGCTGTTGGTTTGTTTCCTCGAGTGTTGCGGAAGCGGGACATAGGCGAAGGTGTAACAGAGGCACAGGGCGTGTTTGGCGGTAGGAACACACAGCCAGGGAGGAGAGGAGTGAGGTAGCGAGCGAGTGTTGCAAGTACGTCTCAACGTTTGTGGCGCCGAGTCTCTGCGAGGCGGTCCAAGGGCCGTGTATGCCCCGGCACTGATGACACTGTGAAGCCTGTCGTTCCTGTTTCGATGGAATTCCTGGCGATCTGGCGATGCAAAGTCGCCGTGCTGCAGCAGGGCGCAATGCGGGGAAGGACGAATTGCTGACCCCACCCTTGGCCAACCGTTTTTTTTTTGTCCAGTCAGCGCTCGTTATTTCGCGTGAATTGTGGTCCGAGCTTTTCGGGCTTGCTGCACGCCATCCCGCCGTCAGTCGACACCGGGGAGGGCAGCAACAGTGAATGCATTGTTGTCAAATGATGGGGGGTTTATGGGCGTTGAAGCTATGGAATGAAACAGGCATCAAAACCTCAGAGTTGGGACGCATTGGCGGTCATTCCAGAGTGTTGCGAGACTCTGGTGTCGCTGCGTGCTGCGATGGGGGCTTCGAGGTTGAACTTGAATACGCGCAAGAAGCTGACTCGAAGCTTTCGCAAACTTGACGAACCTTGATAGAGAGAGTGGCAGTCGGTATGTCACTCACTACTACCTGAGGTTTTCTTCTCTCGCATTTTGAACGGAACTATCCGTATCTGACCGAGGGATCGAGAGGAAATTGATTACGAGTTGTCAATGATCGAAAGGCCCAACGTCAGCTGGAAGGGCACACGATGTCCAAGAAATTGTCTTAGGTATCCCCTGAGGATACTGAGAAACCCACCATAGCCAGCCATTGGCACTCCTCAAAGCTTTTTCACATCAATTTGTGTCAGGACGTGCATCTCTGATCCCTCCGGGTGCTTCCGCCCTATGGCCAACCCCTGAATTTCAGGGGCTAGTGCATGCTTAGTCATCCACCGCTCGATATGCCAAAATGGCATTCCACTGCCACCAAAGGACAGCCGCAGTCAAGCTGTGCAGCCAACTTTACCACGCTCCTTTCCACCACGCTCCCCGTCCAGCACTCTTACGATCTCTTCACTTCTCGATTCTCCTCTTCCCGATCTTGATCCCGGACCGAACCGAAAATGGCGGCCAACAAGTACTCCGTCATCCTGCCGACCTACAATGAGCGTCGCAACCTCCCTATCGTCACCTGGCTGCTGAACCGCACCTTCACCGAGAAGTATGTGTGTCCCGGTTTTCCCTGTCGTGCTCTTCTTCTTCTTCTTCTTCTTCTCCTCCTTCTTCTCCGATCTCGTACCGCCTCAGCGACCCTGATTCCTGCCGCGACGCATCTGCTAACAACCCCTTCTCTCACAGCAAGCTCGACTGGGAACTCATCATCGTCGACGACGGCTCCCCCGACGGCACCCAAGAGGTCGCCAACCAGCTCGTCAAGGCCTACGCCCCGCACGTCGCCCTCAAGACCCGCACCGGCAAGCTGGGCCTTGGTACCGCCTACGTCCACGGCCTGCAGTTCGTCACGGGCAACTTCGTCATCATCATGGACGCCGACTTCTCCCACCACCCCAAGTTCATCCCCCAGATGGTCGCCCGCCAGAAGGAGGCCAACTACGACATCGTCACGGGCACCCGCTACGCCGGCGACGGCGGTGTCTACGGCTGGGACCTCAAGCGCAAGTTCGTCTCCCGCGGCGCCAACCTCTTCGCCGATACTGTCCTGCGCCCTGGCGTCAGCGACCTGACGGGTTCCTTTCGCCTCTACAAGAAGAGCGTCCTCGACAAGGTCATCTCGAGCACCGAGAGCAAGGGCTACACTTTCCAGATGGAGATGATGGTCCGCGCCAAGGCCATGGGCTGCTCCGTAGCCGAGGTGCCCATCAGCTTTGTCGACCGCGTCTACGGCGACAGCAAGCTGGGCGGCGACGAAATTGTGGAGTACGCCAAGGGAGTACTGTCGCTGTGGTTGAAGGTCTAAGGAAGGGAGGGAGTGTGAGTGTGCGCGTTTGCAAGAAGGGGGTGGTTTGGAGCGATACGATACCGAGGGATCTTTTACTGTTTGGTGCAGGAAACAATTGGCATGAAACGGGCGTTGGGGTAAAACGGGAATTCAAGTACCGATATCTAATTATTGGCAAGTCGCATGGAAGATGAAGGAAGAGACACGTTCTGGTCAGTAATGTTGGGCCGCTCAATGCCCCCACCCCCGATCTGTCGTTCGCTTCGGAAAACTTGCCTTGCTCGCTCCTTCCTCCCGTATGAGAATACCTTTATATACCCAAACAAGCTCATTGATTTTCAACAACAGTCCGTGACGCAGCGGGACTACTAGACGCTTCTTTGATTGAACGTCCCGGCGCACGGGTGCGTGGGTTCAAGTCCGGTTCAAGTCCCACCGCCGTTAGCAAAATCCTAGCATCGTTACACCTGAGGCTGGTAAGAGCTTCCTGGGATTTTCATAAACTCCGCTGTCCGCAAGGATAAGAGTTGAACTTTTTGGAGGTTCCCCCCCTGCTTTTAATTATATAATCTTTGATTCTCAACGCCCCCTTCCATTTACATGTTTCGGCCGCCCGTCACCATGATGGTCTGCCCGCTCACATAGCTGAAGAGAGGGCTGACGACAGCCAAGATGGCCGACGCCGCCTCGGTCGGCGTGCCGGGCCTCCGTAAAGGGATGTCCGCATGCGCCTGCTGCTCTGCCCCCTTTTGCGCCTGCGGGATGCCCAGCGCGATCTTCTCGCCGCCGGGTCCCTCGACGAAGGCGCCCTTCTCCTTGGCATCCGTCAGCCGCGTCTTGATGTGCCCAAAGGCGACGGTGTTCGCCCTGACGCCGAACGCCGGACCCCACTCCTTGGCGATGGTCTTGGTCAAGCCCGTGACGCCGGCCTTGGCCATGGCGTAGTTGGCCTGGCCCGCGTTGCCGTGCACGCCCGAGGTGGAGCTAATGTTGACGATGCAGCGGTTCTCGCCGTCCTTGACGCGGAAGTAGGGGGCGGCGGCGCGCACGAGGCGGAAGGGCGCGGTCGAGTGCAGCGCGATGATGGTGTCCCACTGCTTATCCGTCATCTTATGAATGACGCCGTCCCAGGTGTAGCCGGCGTTGTTGACCAGGTGATGGATTTTGCCACCGCCGAAGGAGGCGGCCTTGGCGACCAGCTGGGTGATGTAGTCTGCCGAGAGCATGTCGCCGGGGACACTGATGGCCTGGCCGCCGGTGGCGTTGATGCCGTCTGCGACCTCTTGGGCTTTTTCTGATGTATGTGTCAGTGGCTGGTACTGCGAATCGAAGGTGGGCTTGAGGAGGTGGTTTACTGGCGTCAATGTCGGAAACGACCACCTTTGCGCCTTCGTTGGCAAAGAGCCGTGCTGTTTCCGCGCCGATGCCCTGTCCGCTGCCGGTGATGATGGCCACTTGGCCCGCAAGCATGCCCTTAGGGTAGTTGAGGTGAGCGGCGATTTGGGCTACACGGTCTGACATGGCGGCGATGTGTCGGTAGAATTACTGTATTCGCCGATGGTCAATTACAAGGCGGGTATCGTTATCAATCGAAAGAGTGGCTCATGCGGTGATGTGAAGCTCGAGAGGAAGGTCAATAATGGACGATGTTAAATGCAATTAGACCCCTGAGCTGCCGAGGTTCCCCGCGTTATTGATGGTGGGGTAGAGCTGTCGGGGTAGGTAGGGCTGTCGGTATTGTGCCATGCATGGGCTACCAGATCGCCAGAATCTCAAGGTCTTGCACTGTCCGGCCCTCTCAAGCGTCATTGATGTCGACATCTTCGTTGATGCATTGAGCTCCAGCTCACAAGAAATGTTCTTTCTTGCCTCCGGCCTTGTGGAAAGACCTGGGTTCATTCCCACTTTGCGGAAGTGACATGTGCGGTAAACTTACCTGACAGGACTTGGCGTCCCGTCGGAGATTAGATAAGATAGAGGAAGGGTGGGATGTCTCCATCTCTGTTTTGACGACATGTCTGTCCCTCTCTCTCAACCCTCTTCTGTCACCCTGCCGTGCCAAGCTTCGAAGCAACAACCCAATCCACAGCCATGTCAAATCGTGGAGGCCGAGGTGGAGGCAGAGTCTTCCGGGGAGGAGGAAGAGGTGGGGGCGGTAGCGGGAGCGGCAGCGGTAGCGGCGGCATCGGCAGCGGCGGTGGTGGCCCCGGTCGAGGCGGTCGTTCGCACTCGGGACCGTGGGGGAGACTCAAGCCCGTCGACTTAGACCCCCTCGACAGCTTCGGCCTTCCCTCCAAAGGCGACACAAGGTAGCGGCCTGGTATCCCCATCAACTCTTGCTACAAGCTTCGCTGACCCCTGCCACTGCGCAGGCTCCTCGACTTCAAGACCCAGGAAAGGTATTACACCAAGATCGTCGAGCGCTACATGACCTTCTGCTCCGACGCCGGCGAGCGCGACGAGCTCCTCCGCCGCTTCGCCTCGCTCGACCTCAAGGAATACCCCTCCGTGTCCGCCGCGTCCTCGCCGCGCCTCGACGACCCCGCCAGCACCAAGGCCCTCTCCGACGTTATGATGGCCCTGCGCAAGCTCCGCGAGGGCATCGTGGCCTCGAAACGCACGGACGAGTTCGCCATCCAGGCCTACCTCTTCAACATCCGCCTGTCAGTGCTGATCAAGCACCCCGAGTCGTACCACCCGGCCATCCTGCACGTGCTCCGGACGATACACCCGGCCCGGAACCTGACGAGCGTCGAGCTGCAGGAGGTCCTGGGGTACCTCGTCCTCGACGCCGCGTGTCGCAGGGGCGACCTGGCCGGGGCGTACGCGATACGGCACCGGTACGCGCTACGGGACGCAAAGGTGGACGCCGTGCTGGCGGCGCTGGCGCACGACAACTACGTCGCGTTCCGGAGGGTGCAGAGGAGCGTCGACGGGCACCGCGCGAAGCTGTTGGAGTTCGCCGAGGGCGAGATACGGACGCATGTCCTCAAGTGTTTCGGGAGGACGTACCTGGGCGTCGACCAGGACTGGTTGGAGAAGTGTGCCGGCGAGAGCTGGGAGGCGTTGACGAGGGATCGCGGTGTCGGATGGGAGCTCGACGGGAAGAAGGTTGTTATTCGAAAGGTCAGGGCCAAGTGAAAAGCATGACGGGGGAAAGGAGGATAAGGAAATGTGTGAATTTGATACCCCCTGGTTAGAAAGCGTTCGAGACTTGAGCTCTGGACGGCATCTTGAGCAATATTGATTATTGAATACCCCATTGCCATGGAGCTTGGTGCTTCTGTGTGCGCAAGACTGTGTGTGTCTCAAGGAGCAGAAGATGTAGCTGTATTATTCTTTCTCAGGGGCTCATGAAGGGAAGCTAGCATGCAAAGAAGGCTCTCTTGAATACTACTTGTCCCTTGTTGTGATTTGCGTCGCCTATCCAACTGAGTCTACCCTACGCTCTGCAAGGTCAAAGAGCCCTTGATGCAACTACATGATTCAGTCTAGGTCCAAGCGAAGACCCAATCATGCTGGGTTTAGTGATGGTCTAGATCCCTTCGGCCCAGGGCTCGACATAGGTGTCTAAGCTTGCTCGGCAACCTTGAGCCATCAAAGGGCTTGGCCTCCGAGTCCGTTCTCGCTCTCTACCCATATCAGCCAGGCATGATGCGCCCTCTTGTCTTCAAAATCCCATCTTCATTCTTTCCTTCTACTTCCCGACTTTCAGCCGAACGCCCTCCGGACTAGGGCTTGTCGGAATCCAGCGCAGTAGCCGGAAACACTGAGGTTATCTTTCCAAGTATATTTTCATCCCAACTGGATGGGCGAGAGACTAGATCTTTCCTAAGTGAATAATTTGCGACTCTAATCCGAGGCTTGCTGCAGCTCCCTCAAGTGGTGGGGGACAAAGAGACTATCTCTCAACTGGTTCCTTAGTCTCAGATTGCTACGCGAGGGGCCGGATATTTCCTCGATGGCCCCAAGCATCCTAAAAAGCTCGGCTCTTTCTTTCCCAGAGGCAGACTCCCAGGCCCCGTACCTCCCTAGGTCGTTCGCCGCTTCGATCAAATCTTGGAATGAAGCCTCACAGACGCCTGGATAGCCACAAACCCATGCGTGAATTACACAGAGAAGGTTGCGAAGGGGAGTTTCGGCGTCCACATGGTGCCACCCTTTGTTCGTTGGGTCGGCCCCGTTTTGCAGAAGAAACCTGATCTTATATGGGCTGCAGTTGCCTCTGGTTACTGCCTTCAGCGCTCTGAATCCAAGGTTTGATCCCCCCTTAGCACAGTAAGCTACCTTGTCCAGCTCGACGCCCATGGCGAGGAAACTTTCCAGCATCTTGGTTCCACACCAAGCCGCGTCAACGATCTCCACGAAGGCTGCGGCCAGGTAATCGGTTTCGGGAAGTTCTGCGGAGGCGCCAAAGTCCCGTGACCCACCGTTGCGGTTGATGTCCGCCTCACAACCTGCTTTTTTCATCAGAAGGCAATCATCCCGCAGACTTTGAGCGAGCCTGTTGATGGCTTCGTGTTTTCTGCCCCCTTTCTCATAGCATAGCAAGCTGACGCGCTCTTTAGGCAAACCAGGTAAAGTGCTGTCGCCAGATTTTGAGGGCCTCATGTAATGCACAAGTCCTGACCATGGCCGTCGCGTATCTGTATTCAACCTGGCTCCCAAGTCTTGAAGTCTTGCGGCCGATTCCCAGAGACGACAATCGAAAGCGAAGTTGAGCGGTGTGCGACCGCCCAGTCCTTTACATCTCAGATCAGCGCCTAGCAACACCAGATGGTCAACCATGCTCGGGTCGGTGGAAAGTAGCGCGTAGAACAGCGGCGTCATTGACGAGTTGTCCGTTACTTCCACATCCACTTGCATATTCCGTACAAGATGAGTGACGAGCCACTTCATCCCTTTTTCTGAGGCAGTGTGCAGTGCTGTCACATTTGATGATAGGCTGGCGCACATTCTTCGTATGCCTCCGTACCCCAAGCCCTGGTCTATCTTGTCAAACCTGCCATCGGATTTGATTTTGTCCGCACGAACCATCGTCTGAACTGACGCTCCGGCAGACAACAAGAGTCGGGTGATTGAATTCTGCTCTCGGCAGATGGAATAGTGCAGAGGAGTCCAGCAAGAATGCGTGCTAATCTTGCTGCTGTCGCTGAGGTAATCGCTATAGCCATTGCATCTGCAGAATAGGTGCCCGGGGGCCTCAATGTCGGCGCCATGAGAGACGAGCCATCTCACGGCGTCGTAGTGCCCGTGATAGACCGCGAGGTGCAAAGGGGCCGCCCAGAATAGGTAATCTTTATAGGTCTTCCTTAGGTAGGACTCAGAGTAGTACTCCTCGGCCGCTTCTGGTAACGAAACAGGATGTGGGCTGTCGATATCGGCGCCGTAGATGACGGACTTCTTGAGAATGTCCAGGTTTCCGGTCGTGGACGCCAGAACCATCATCTCCGAAAGGTTGTCTCGCACGCCATGCCGCCAGAGAATCGGGTTAGCGACTTCGCAGAGTCGACGGCTCGCCCGGGCCAAGCCGGCCCGTCCGCGCGCGTCGCCGACGAGCTCGGCGATGTCCAGTAAGATCTCGGCAGGAAGTGAGGGCAGCGTCGGCTTGGTGACTGTCGGCGCTTCCGCCATGTCTTCTTTGCCGTCGTGTTCTTGTGAATGCAGCATTGGGAGGGGCGTCGACTTTTGGTTGGTGAATGTCGGAGGACTTGTTTTTGATATTCAGACAGTGTTTGGTCGGAAAGAGAATATGGATGATGGGAAACGCCCTTCCAGGCCGCACTTTGTGTGAGGCTATATACCTGGTCGAAGCTATCTCCGGTACATCAATTCGGAACATCTGCTAGATCCGCGGGCAGTCCCATGGATGGTACGCCTTTTGGGGAAAACTGTCTTACTGTGCCACTTAACGACTTAACTTTCTCACTTGGCCGGTAGGCTTTACCTTTGCCAAACAACTCAAAATCTTGTCCCGTTGGAACGACCACTGGGATGCAAGCGGTTCAAAATACTGCACCCACTTTGGCCTCTGGTCTGGTTGGAAGTTGACTCGATTCCATCACAGACAACAGGCTGTGAGACGAGCAAATCGTGGTCATGTGCCTGAAGGCTTGTGAGACACCCTCGGCCATCCTGTTGGTCCCAGCTTGTCTGTCTAGGCAAATATTATGCAAGCTCTTTCTCTCCAGCAGGGCTGAAGGATCCTGGATGGCTAAGTGTAGGTTTAGCTATAAGATGGCATCTATCTGTCTACTTGGCCTCTTGACTGTGTACATTAACTCTGAGAGAAAATGGATGAGTTGCAACTTGCGATCAAATGAGTAAAAAGAAAATGGAACGTCTAACCAATGATTTGTTAGGCAAAATTAATACAGCACTGATAAACAAAGAGAAGGAATACAATGGCTTCTCTAGCCCATGAAAACAAAACTAGAAATAGTATCTATGGGAAATCAAAAAGCAACAAAGACCTACAGCAGAATGTTTGGAACTTGGACGTGCAACGCAGAACTGAAAGTATGTTAAGCTGTTGCCTGAGAATTCTTCTAAGCAACAGATGCCTTGAAAATGGCCAGGAGCTTTAAGGGCATGTTGTGCTTAAGACCATCGTGGATCTCCTCAGCTAGCTTCTCATTGGACCGTTTTGTTCCTGTGTACATCCCAATGTAGTGCGCCGCCATGGTCAACAGGCCCTCAGGGTTGCCTATGTCGTTTGTGGTGAATGTGTTCCATCCGCCTGCTCTTGCAAGCATGTTAATTATAATCATGACGCTGTTCACGCGGCCTGCGGTGTTATGGTGGCTCCAAAACTCGATATTAGACCAGCACCGGGGGGGTCGAAGGGAGCGTAGGAGGTAACGCATGGGGGAGAACATCTCCAACTCCCGGCCCGGCGGGCAAGGATTAGCTCCTGCGTCCAGTAGCCACCTAATCCTTTTCATCTGGGAATCCAAGCTAGCAAAGCCGGCAACGACATTGTAGAGAGCCAAAGTTCCAATGGGGCAGCGGAGGTTCATGGCGAGCCTGGGCGCCACATCCAAGTTGAAGCTCCATCGATTTAGCAGGTTCTTGTCGTACATCTGGACGGAAACCATCTTGTTCAGGTCGAACCATTCGAACCAGGTTAAGTCTTCGGTTTCCATGAAATCGGTTTGCATGAAATCAGTCTGGAGAGCCCAGAAGAAGGCCATTTCCAACTCACGGTGGAGGTCCGAGTTTTGCTTCTGGGATTTGCGTTTGCTCTGCTCGATGGTTGCCGAAAAGAGACGAGAGGAGAACATCTCAAAACACCGGATGCCGTAACACCATTCGGGAGTTCCACGACTGGTGAATTTGCACTCGGTCAGATCTTGGATCATGCGCCTGATTCTGGCCTCTTTTAACGGCCTAGAGATGCTTCGGGATTGCGACGATGCGTCACCTAAGGGGGAGTATTCGCATGGCATATGGCGCCAGGCGAGGTCGCATCTGGGCCATGCCAGAAGAGCGTCGACCGCCTGCACCACCCGGAATTGGATGGCCCAATCGAGGGCATCGAACGATTGCTCGTGAAAAATGGCCATGCTCCAAGAGAACTCTACGCATGGGTCCGCTCCTAGGGACAAGGCTTGGTTGACTACGTTGCTGGCCTGCGGCGCAAACGCGGCGTAGTGGAGGACGGACCCTCCGTGGCTATCTTGGGACAAAATGTCTACCCCGACGTTGTTGACGAGGTATATCATGATGGCCTTTGCCCCGGCAGAGGCAGCAATGTGAAGTGCGGGAACAAAGTAGGGGTCTGCGTACGAGGCCATTCCGACCAAGTTCTCAGTCGCCGCGAGCTCTGGAGTGCTAGGCGGGGTTATGGGATCGCCATTGTCGTCAACTTCTTGACGACCAAAATCGCCTCGGTCCAGGAGTCCGTTGCCTTCGTCGAGGCCGAAAATTCTCCTCTTCATCTCATGATAGCTGAGAGCAAGCCCATAGATGTTGGCGTTGTTCGGGACCGGGCGCTCCACGGCCGGGAACAAGGGGTATTTGTGGAACCGGTTGGGTATACGCACGTTGTGGTACGAGGCACCAGAGGCGAGCAGTAGGCGAGCAATCGAGGTGTGCCTGTTGCATATGGCGTAATGGAGCGGTGTCCAAGCTGGAAATCGGCACAGCGTAAGATGGCCCGGATTGACTTGGACACCAGGATAGTCCGGATGGCATTTTGAATTGTCGAAGGGGTGTCGACAACTGAGCGGCACGCAGTCACAGAGAAAACGGCCGCCGTCTTCCAAATCCACGTCTTGTTCGAGGAGCCATTGGACTACGTGGTAGTGTCCGTTTCTGGCGGCCATTGCCAAGGGCGTCGCCCAGCATGCCTCTTGTGGGATAGGACCGGCGTCGTAATTGTCGGGAACGACCAAGTCAAGCTCCCCTTCTTCGAGTGTCCAATGGGTTCTATAGTGCTGGCGCCTCCATTTGTCCTTCACCCAGTCCAGCGGTGGCAGAGGATGCCTCCCTTGGAAGTTGGCGCCATAGGCAGCGGCTACTTTGAGAGTTTCGAGATTCCCCTTGGCTGCAGCCGCTGCAGTGATGTCGGGGAGATTGGCGCTGATGGCAGCACGGTACAGCCTGATGTTGAAGACGTGAAAGAAACGACGGTTGACCAGAGCAAGAGCCGCATCAGAGTCCGGAGTGTCGATGTACGTGGCGATACGCAGGAGCAATTCTGACGGAAGTCTGTCGAGCGCCATGTTCTAGGGCATCGGGCGGTACTCGGGAGGGCACCGCGGGTTTGGTTGGCGTATGTATGTCTGTCAATTGGTTTCTGATTTCGCTGCTTGATTTTGATCCGATTCCTTTGGAGGGGGAAAGAGAGGAAGGAGGAGGAGGATCCGTGATCTGGCGGGGGGGAAGGTGAAGGTGGGTGGGGCGAGCATGTACTCTGCGTTACATTGGCAGCGTTTGAAATTAAATAACGCGTCTGTGTATAGACTGTGAAATACGTACTAATCTAAATTAACTACTTTTTCGCTAGTAGGATTACAAATTATAGAACTATTAGTATTTAAATATTATAACATTACTATTACTATTACTAGCTTACTGCTTAAAGTAAAGCTATTTAGACCTATATAAACTACTATTTAAGGTTAATTTTAATTTAATTAATTACTATAGGGGTTTATTCCCTATTATTACTATATATAACTTAGTGCTGTCTTATAATATAACTTAGACCTTAGAGGAGGCGTAAGAAAGCACTAAAAAGCTGCTTAAGAACCTAATTAGCCTATAAAGCCTATAAAGCCTATAATACCTTTATCCTTATTATCTCTATCCTATCTATTACTATTACTAGCTAATTAGACTAAATATTAAGCTATTAATTAAATATTAGACTATTAATTAAACTAATACTAATAATAGCGCTAATACTAGATAAGGATAAGTAGAGGAAAATAGTGTAGATATTAATATTAATAGAGAAGATAAATAAGGAGGTAGCTACTTAGATAAAGTGCTCTATCTAGACTGTAAGATAGTAGTAACATTAATACTAAGTAACTAGGTAGGTAAATGTAATAGGCTAGCATTACCTTACGATAGGCGTATAGTAACTTAATATAATTTATCTAAGCTAAGGAGAGAAAGTAGAAAGTGTAAATAACGTATAGTTTGCGTAGGTATTTATCTTATGCGCGTTGTATATATATACCCCTCTAGCTAGTTATAAGTAATAGTAGGTTGTAGTAGGCACTAGCTTAGCTATATTTATTATAGTGTAGCCTGTAATATATACTCCCCTCCTGCGCTATAGAGCTCTACTAGTCTTTAATAGTTACATACTGTAATTTAAGAAACAGCCTACTAAGTATTCTTATAGGCTAGTAGGCTTATTATTTTTCTTTCTTTTTCCTTACTAGCCCTTTTGTTAATATTGTAAGTATTTATTCTGTATGTAGCTACACTTTCCTTTTGTTTTTATTAGTCTTTTACTAATTACTAGTTATCTATTATAGGAATTAGATAATTTATAATAGTTATAAGTAAATTAATCCCTACGTAGGCCTACGTATATATACGTAAACTACTAATTAGTTACTAACTTATAAGACAGCCCCCTGTAATCCCTAGCTGCTCTCTATCCCCTAAGGATAATAAGGCCCTTAACCCTATTACTCCCCTAGGCCCTAAGCCCTAGTTACTTACCTCTACTGTAAGTTACCTCTTTAGTAAGCGTATTATATAATTTAACTAACCTAGCTAGGATAATAATAATAATAATAAGGCTAATAAGGCTAACTGTAGCTCTCCTATTATAAAGAGATATTATACTAACGCCTCTACTCCTACTGCTGCCCCTGCTGCTACCCCTACCTACATACTAACTATCCTTTATATACACCCTTACTTCTTATACACTTACTGCCTTATATATAACCTTACTACTATATAATATATAGAGAATATTAGCGCCTATAAGTACTATTATCTTCCCTACATATAGTCTAACTATAGCTACTAACCTATATATTTTTTGCTGCTTATATAAATCTTATGCCTTACTAATATAACCTAGATCCCTAAGGCCTCCCTAGGCCTCTATAAGGTAATATCTCTTACTGCCTACGCTGCTACCCTAACTGCTTCTAGCTCTATAAAGCACACCTCCTTCTAGCTAGCTATTAAGGCCTAAGAGGTTATAACTAACTTAGAGTAGGAGGCATAAAAGAGCGCTAAGAAGATGTATAGAAAGCATGCCTACAGCACGTCTAATAATACGCCTCCTACGTCTGCTGCGCCTGCTTCCTCCTTCCTAGCTTTTGCTGCTACTACAGCTGCTACCTAGGCTGCTGCTAATAATACATACAGTAAGGTTACTCCCTACCTAGGTAGTCTTATAGCTACTTAGGGTAAGCGCCTTATTATTATAGTTAAGGAGATCTTAGTCTCTTTTAAGAGAGTAAGTACTAGTCTTATACTCTCCCCTATATAACTCTTATACTAACTTTATATTCTTAGTTTATTAACTTTATTACTGCTAACTTTAGTTACAGCCTCTCCCTTAAGCTAGGAGACTCCTAGTAGGGGAGTCTTCTATATACTCTAAGTATGCTTATTCTATATAGCCTTACTGCTTACCCTATAGGGCTTAGTTATTCTTTATAGGCTGTAGCCTTTTAATAGAGATTTATTACTTATCTGCTTATTATACGTTCTTATCTTCCTTTATATATATATATTACCTCTATTATAGATATTAATAGGTTTATACTTCTCTTTAAAAGAGTCTAAAGCTATAGTGTCTTTAATTAATTTAATAGGTTCCTATATAGCTTTAGTAAAGCCCTCCTAGCGTATTAGCGCCTAGTGTGTTTTTACCTTTCCTCTACTATACTATTACACGCTAATTATTTTAGTAACGCGTTATTCCTCCTTACTATCTTCTATTAAAGGGGGAGGTTATATATTATAGGCTTTCTAGCCTAGTAAAGGGTTGCTTCTAGTGCAGCGTAATAGGTCTATATAAAATTAGTTATAGATATTACTAGGTACGTTAAGTTTAACTATAAGGGGGCTAATTACTTTAGTAACTTAGTAATAGTAGTATAGCTAATTAAGCTTATAATTTAGTTATAGAGAGCAGTAGTTATATATTAATAATTATATGTTATTACCTACTTTAAACCTTTTAGCTACGCTTTGCTGCTTATTAGCTAATTCTTTAGTTTGTTACTAGGCTGTAGCTATTACTGCTTATACTATTAAAGTCACTTTAGTTATCTGTTATATAAGTCTTTTAGTAACCTTTTTATGTATGTCTATTGTCTTTAGTGCGCTCTCTTTAACTGCAATAGGGTCTATATAGTAACTATATTCTATAAAGAAGGGGCTTAACCTAGTTACTAACGCAGTGTAGTTATTAATTACTAGTTACGTAACTAGTGTCTAATACGCCTAATCCTCTTAAAGGTAACTTATATAGGCGTATAACGTTACTTAAATCTCTTAGTTAAAGCACTTAGTAGCCCTATTACTCTATAGGTAGTATAACATACTTAGTCTTTACTTAATACTAGTAAGTATGTAAAACTTACGCTAGAACTTATTTATTTAGTTACTTCCTCTATTACTAATAATACTCTTTAGCATACTGTAGAAGTAATAATAGCAACTTAGGAATCTTTTAGTATATACCTTTATATCTATTATTACTATTAGCTTAAGTATTACTAACTTTCCTAAGTAGTCTATAATAACCTATATGTTAGTAGCGCAGTCTAGGCTAGACAGTAAGAGGTCTGTAATAAAATCTATTAAGAGGTTGCTTTTTAAGCGCTTAGGTATACTTAGTAGTTATAAAAGGCCCTTCTTTATATTACACTAGATCTTACTACTCCTATATACATTATAGTTATAGATAAAATACTACACTATCTGTAACTAACCTAGCTAGTAAAACCTTTATAAAAGTATCTCTAAGGTGCTATTTCTACCTAGGTGCCTAGTTACAGTTAAATTATAGCTCTATTATACTAACTAGGTGTGTAGGCTATTAGAGAGGGAATTAAGGTTATTATTACCTAGCACCTATATCCTCCCCCTCTAGGTAAGTTACTTTACGTCATTAAGGTAGCAGTCTGTAATCTAAATGTATAACTAGAGGTCTAGTAGGAGTAAGCAGTCCTCTTACTAGACAGCTGCATACACTACTTAGAAGACAGCATTACTATCCTACATTATAACCTATAAAGCTTATAATTCTTTATCCTTAAATACCTCTATATACAGCGCTAGAGGTGCCTCTATTACGCAGCAGGCTATTACTAGCTATACTTTATCTAAAATTATTTAAATAATATATCCCTACTAGTAGTTATTATTCTACATAAGGGGGGTATCCTACTTACGCTAGGAGAGCGTATTAGGAATGCTTACATCCTTACTAGGTTAGTATATAATATAGAAGTTATATTTAGTAAGCATCTTAGCCTAATAGCTCTAACGCTCTATTAACTTCTGCTTTTTTATAAAGTACTTAAGGGACTTATAGTTAACTATTACTTTAAAGGGCTTCTTTATACTACGCAGCTCTACTCTCTACACTTAGAGGTAATCTAGTATAGCTAATAGCTCCTTATTATAGATAAGGTAGTTATACTATACTAGCGTAAGCTTTTATAAGTAAAAAGTAATAGGTTAGCGCTTACCCTTATTATTTACTTACATTAAGGCGCCCCCTAGTGTAAACCTAAAGCAGTTAGTCTCTATAAACGTTAGGGCGTCTAAGTTAAAGTTTTATAGTAATAGAGCTATTATAAAGTAGTTCTTTAGCTCCTTAAATACTACAGCACACTCTACAGACTATATAAATAATACGCCCTTCTTAGTAAGGTAAGTTATTAGCTTAACTACCTTAGTATAGTTAGGTATAAACATCTAGTAATAGTTAGTAAAACCTAAGAAGCTTCTTACGCCCTTAATAGACTAAGGCGCTAACTACTTATAAATAGTACATACCTTTTCTAGGTCTGCTAAGACGCCCTTCCTAGCTTCTAGGATAAAGCTAACATACTTTACCTTCTTTACGCTAAAGTTACTCTTCCTTACGTCTAAGCTAAGCCCTACTGCGTAAAGCTTCTTAAAGACCTAGTAGACCTTCTGTTTATAGTCCTCTTTTATCCTATTAGAATAAATAAAGATATTATTAAGGTATATAGTAATAAAGTTATTAAGAAACTCCTAAAGTAAGCTATTTATAAAGCGCTACTAGTTTGTAAGTATGTTTATTAGCCTAAAGGGGCAGACTAACTACTTAAAAAGCCTATATTACATATAAAAGGCAGTCTTATACTTATTACTATCTGTAATTTATATCTTATAGAAGGCTACTACTATATCTACTTTAGTGTACTACTTAGCTAATCCTATATAACAGAGAGTCTTAGAGATAAGTAGTAAGAGATAACAGTCCTTCTTTATAATTATATTTAGCGCTTAGTAATTACAGTAAAAGCGTAACCTACTACCTAATTTACATACAAAAAGCACTAACGCCCCTACTGTAGAGCTACTTACTTAAATAAAGCCCTTATTAAGGAGGTCCTCTAGGGTCTTCTTTAGGACTAATAATTCCTCTCTTAATATACTATAAAGGGGGCCTTACAGTAGGGTTGCTTCTAGTTCTAAGTCTATACAGTAGTTACAGCTAGGTTAGTATAGAAGTACTTTTATTAAGGTGTTAGGGTTAAATAAGTTACTATATTTATTACATACCTATTACAGTAGTGCTATAACTTTAGCAGCTTGTTTTACCTTTTTATCTAACTTTAGCTGTAAGGCTTTCTCTACGTTAGTAAGGCTAACTGCTATAATCTAAGAGAACGCCTATAAGTCCTTACTTATCTTTCTTATAGATAGGTTGCAGCAGGCAGCGTAGTCCTTACGCGTAGCCCTATAATAGATAGCTATAAAGGCAGGCGCTCTAATTACTTATGCAGCTCTAATTTTACGCACTATTATAGACTTTTATTAGCTAACTAGGCGTAGCGTAAGGTCTACTTACCTATAGTATATAGTGCGCTTTATAGCATTATAAATAGTGTAGTTATATTCTATCTAAGGTTTCCCTAGAAACATATTAATATTAAGGCTGTATATAACGTACGTATATATACGCTAGTAATATCTATAGAGTTTAAGGTTAAATATAACTACTCCCTCTGCTATTATACTAGCTAATTTATTAGCAAACCCTTTTAGGGGGATTTTCTATTAAGAGATATATAGAAAGCGCTAAGCATACATAAAGTTATAGTTTACTATTATATAAGTATTATAACTAGTATTAGTAAGGGCTTAGGTAGGGAATCCTTTATTAACATAGGTATCTAATAGTGCAGCTAGTCTAATTATTCTCCTCCTACGCTAAAACTCCTTCTATCCTACACGCTTCTTACTTATTAGCTCTAAAGCCTAATTTTGCTTTAGAGCTACTTTTTTTCTAACTCCTCTCTACTCTTAGCTATACTATAAGTATTATTACTTTCTTTAAGCTCCTTAACCTTAGTAGTTACTTTAGCTATATAGGCAGGCCTACTCTTCTTCTTCTTAACGTTAGAGTAATTATAAGCTAGATATCTAATCTTCTAGCAGGCGTAGCACTAGTATGTTTTAATATATACTTTCTACGCCTTAAGGCGTTTTTTTTCTTTAGCTTTACTAGCTGTATGTATTATTATTCTTCCTATTATTTATATATTACTATTAGCATCCTTTAGCGCTTAGGGTAGTAGGTACTAGTAAGCAGGCTGTATACTGCTAGCTAGGTTCTTAACCTTCTAGGCTACTTTACTTACTTATTATATATAGGTGTAGAAGGTAGGGGAAAGTAAGATACTTACTAGCGTGCTTTAGATACAGAGGGGAAAAGCGTTTAAGAGGAGTGTAATTTACGCTTTACTTAGCTACAGGTAGCCTCCTGCTTTAGCTAACACCTATTTAAACTTTAGGAGAAAGGCAGTAAAGGATTTATACTTCTTTATCTTAATGCTTATTAAGGAGGCAGATATATAGGTCTTTACATTTAGGTTGCTATATATACGCTTTAGGTACTTTAGGAACTTTTTAGAGTTATAATTCACTTAGGCTTCCCCTATTTTGTAGTAAGTTAACACTATTCTCTAAGGCGCTATATCTAAGCAGAAGTTAATAAAGTACTAGGCCTCTTACTTTATTATAAAGAATGCTTTATTAATATGTAACTTATTATAAATCTAGCGTAACTATATAGGGAAGTCCTAGTGCTAGCTAGAGAACTTTAGGGGGTTTAGTATTAGTTTCTAAATAATTTAGGGGTAGTTCTTAGCTAGCGTAGGCGTAGCTACTACAGCAGTTACTATAGATGTAGTGTCTGCTACTTCTAGAGACTCTTTATTACGTAATTTAATTATAGGGCTTACGCCTTAGGGGTTAGCGCTTCTTACTTTAAGCTCTCTTATTTCTTATATTATCTCTGCTATTACTTACTTTAAGGCTATAACTTTAGCTTTTACCTCTACTAATAGAGAACCCTTATAGCTTATTATTATTTTATTATCTTATTACATACCTATTACACAGTATAATTAGTAGGGTATTTATTATTATTTTAAGAGCTTAGATATATAATAGGCTAGTATTACTTTACAACAGGCGTATAGTAACTTAATATAATTTATCTAAGCTAAGGAGAGAAAGTAGAAAATGTAAATAACGCATGGTTTGCGTAGGCATTTATCTTATGCGCGTTATGCGTGTGCGCCCCTCCAGCTAGTTATAAGCAATAGTAGGTCGTAGCAGGCACCAGCCTAGCTACACTTATTGTAGCGTAGCCTATAACAGTAAAGAGATACCCTATTATAAGGTATAGTTAGATAAAGCTAGAGAACTAGTAGCTTTATAAGCTATTAAAGCTTCTAACATATTATAATAACCTTACCCTTAATAAGATAAATAATTTCTTATTTAAGCAGTTTAGTATAACCCTCTATAAGTTAAATATTAGTAGGTAACTTAAAGCTATTAGTTAGATATTAAAAAAAACCTATCCTATTACTGCCTAATAAGATAAAGATCTTTAGCACGCCTAGTTATATTATATATAAAGGTATAGCCTACAGTAAGTTATATTTATTAATAAGTCTAATATTAATAAGCGTTCTAGCGCGTAAAGGATAGGATAGACACTAAAAGGTCTTAAGGCTTATTAAAAGACTATACTTAAGTAAGAGTAATAATATTAGATCTTACTAGCTCTTACCTTTAATAGTATTATTAACGTTATAATATATCTAGGGATAATAAATAGTAATAGCTTCTTTATATAGATATTATAAGGCTTATTACTAAGATATACTGCCTTTCCTACGTTAAAGTTAGTTATTATTATAGATAACGTAAGCTTCTATTACTAATAAGATATTTAGGAGGTATATAACGCTGCTAGCGTTATACTTAAGTTTCTTCCTTTATACTTACCTAACTTTAACCTAATTAAGGCGTTTTTTAGTAATCTAAAAAGGTTATTCTAATAGTAATATACTATATAGAATTAAGATAAGGCTAATAAGTAAGATTTTAAAGACCTATTAGCAGACTGTATAGTAGAAGTTAGGTAAGAGATAAGGTAAATAGAGGGCTACTTTTATAACTCCTTTATTAATTTTAAAGGTATAGAAAGGATTTTTAATAACCTTATTATTATGTAGGATATAGAGGTGTATTTTAGCTACAGCAGTATTAAGACTGCCTCTAAAGTAGAGTAATTACTATTATTAAAATAGGCTATAGTTAAGATAAATAACAAAAATAACATATTAAAAAGGATAAAAAAAACATATTAAAAATAGCCTTATAGGCCCTTTATTAAAGTAAAATAACTATTACAGCACTTCTACTACTTACTAACCTCTCTATTACTTCTGTTATTTACCTATCTCTTTATTTACTGCTACCTAAATCTAATTACGTTAATAAAGGGCTAGCTGCAACTTTAATTAGGTTAGCTGCCTTTACGCCTAGTAAGTTAACAGTATTGTCTTTATTATTAATTTTATTATTAATTTTGTTATTAATATTATTAAGTAATTAATTAAGTAGGGTATTAGGGAGAAAATAACTTAGTTAGAGGCTTAGTAACAATACTAGGCTTAGCCCTATAGGTAAGGATATAAATAACATATCTACAAAAGAGGTAAATTAGTAAGTTATTAACAGAAGGTACGCCTACTTACTAAATTACCTATTTTTAATAAGCTAACTATAAATATTTCCTTTATTAACTTTAGCTCCTTTATTAACTTTAGCTCCTTTATTAACTTTAGCTCCTTTATTATAAAGGGCTAAGTAAGGCCTTATTTAGGTAATTAGTAACTTAATTACTAGTTATCTAAGCTAGAAAGTAAAAGGAGAGATTATACGCTATACGCTTACGTAGTGTGTAGAGCTTTTATATGCAGCTTACTTAAGTCTGTAGTAGGTAAAGCCTAACTATAACACCTTTATAGCGCAGCCTATAATATATACTTCTTACCTACCTATAGGCGCCTATAAGAATTATAGTAGGTCTGTAATACCTCTTACTACTAGTGCCCTATAGGCTGTAGCTCTATAGGCTGTAGCTTTATACTACCTATAGCTTAGGCGCTATAAGTAAGTATTATAATAATTTTATAGGCTATTATTTTCTTCTTTTTTTTCTTCCCTTTTTTCTCTAGCCCTTATAATTATTAAAAAGTAGGTTAGATTTACACCTATTAATACCCCCTTTTCCTTTATTAGTATATATAGCTTATACTAATTATTATATAGTTAAATAGATTATATAATAGCTATAAGTCTTACTTTTCTAGGTGTATACACTCTATATATATACACTTTTTAACTATTTAGTTTTATTTCTAATGTTACTAATAGCCTCCTACTCTTAGTCTCTCTCTAGAGGCTTATATATCCCCTACCTCTATTAATAATACTACTGCTGCTACTGCTACTACTACCTCTACTGCTACTACTACTGCTACTACTGCTGCTACTACTGCTAATACTACTACTAAGCCTCTAGCTATATATTATCTTATATAAGAATTATATATTTAGAGCTAACTAGTATATAGAGTTTGCTTTTTAAGTATACTTAGAATAAGAAATTAGATAATTCTTTACTCCTTAAGACCTCTATAAAGCGCTATAAGCATATAGAGCATACTAGCCTTTAGACTGTTCCCTATTTTATATACGCTAACTAGCTTATAAAGCATACTAATATAGCCTTATATACTAATAAGCTTAATACTAGCAGTTATTACACTAACTATATATATAGTAGCTATATCTACCCTCTTTCTATACGTTTTATCTTATAAAATACTCTTCTGTAGTTAGTGCTAACCTTATATTAGATCCCTATTAACTCTCTCTCCCTCTACTAAGAGATAGTTACTACTACTACTACTATTACTATAGCCCCTTTAGGCTAGCTTAGAAAGCTTATAAGTTTAATGCTTTAATTATACTATTTTATTACTAATAGGTATATAAGACTAATATTACTATTTTACTACTAAGGCTTAAAAAGACTTAGTTACTTTAGACTAGGCTTATATCTATATATAGTAAAATAAGCTTTATCTTATATATTTATATAAGATAAAGCAGTATATTAGTTCTACTAGTAGTATATTTATTATATCTCTTACTGCTGCTACTTCTACTGCTGCTGCTATAGCTACTTCTACTGCTACTACTGCTACTACTACCCCTACTACCTCTATTAAGGCTATATTTAACCTTAGCTAGGTTACTTCTACTACTACCTTACTTACTATTATACCTACTATTAGTATTATAACGCCTAGTAGGGCTACTTCCCTAAGAGGCCTTTTAGCTAACTAAGTAGAGCGCCTTATTATAGCTTATAAAAGTATTACTAGTATGCTAGCTTCTATATATTTATATATCTTTATATATTTATTATACTTACTAACTGCTTATAGTTTATTAATATAGTGCGTTTAAGCTATACTACTAATACTGCTACTACTACTACTGCTACTACTACTACTACTACTACTCCCTCTTCTTCCCTTAGTAAAGGCTGTAAGTACTTCCTAAAGCTCTAAGTAGAGGCTATACTTTATACACCCTCTAAGCTCCTTTTATGCTACCTATTATTAGTTAAGAGAGTTAGGCTGCAGCTTAGAAATAATATTACTTCTACCTTTATACTTCTTTTACTTAATATATATATAAGTTAGGTTACTATTATAAATATTAATTAGGTTATATCTTACTTTATAGGTGTTAAGCACTATAGTATTACTTATAAGATCTATAGGCTCCTAGGTAGCATTAGTAAATCCCTCTTACTATACTAATACCTAATGTAACTTACTGCATTTTTACTTCCTCTACTTAGCTATAATAATCTCTTTAATATACTATTCTTACTTACTGTTTTCTATTATTAGAGGGGGTTATATATCTATAGTTTATTACCTTAGTAAGAGGTTAGTTATAGCCCTCTATAGGAGGTTAATATAGAAATAACTATAGATACTACTTAATATATTAAGTTAGATAATAAGGAGGTTAATAACTCTTATAACTATATACTTACTATAAAGCTAATTAAGCTTATAGTTAGGCTAAAAAGAGTAGTAGTTATATAGGTTTAGCTAAACCTTATTACTAATATTAAACCTCTCTACTACGCTATAGCACTTATTTATAGCGTCTTTAGTGCGCTACTAAGTTACAGTTATAGCAGCTTATGCTATATATATTATATTTGTTATCCTCTATATAAGCTTTTCTGCAGCCTTCTTATGTAACCTTAGTTCTAGTCCTTTATCCTTACGTACTTTAACTAACTCTATGTAGTACCTATAGGTAAGAAAGAAGAGGCTAACCCTTATTACTAATACTACATAATTATTAATTATAAGTTATATAACTAGGAGCTATTATACTTAGTCCTCCTAGAGGTAGCTAATATAGGTATATAGTATAGCTTAAATTTCTTAGTTAAATTATTTAGTAGCTTTATTACTCTAGAGGTAGTAAGCTATACTTAATTTCTATATAACTCCTATTAGTATATAGAAACGCTTCTAAAACTTACTTATCTAGTTACTACTGCAATAGGGTGCCCTTTAGTGCTAGATTTCTTTAGTTCCTAATTATGTGACTAAGAGTCTTAATTAGAGATAGATATTAGACCTTAGCTGCTTACTTCTAATTAGGAAGATTATAAATATATAACTAATTCTTTTCCTCTAATTTAGAGATAGATCCTTTAGATTAACCTAAAGCCTTTTATTATAATTTACCTTTAACTATAGTTATATAAGATATATAGGAGTTTCTCTCTTAATTAGTTATAGGAGTAAGTCCTAATTAGAGCCTTTACAGCCCTAATTAAGATAGTTTACTTATGCTAATTAAGAGGTATCTTACGTTAGCTTTAGTAGGTTATAGTAATTATTCCTAGTCACCTTACTGCTCTAGCTATCCTACTTTACTACACCTTTTTAATAGTCTCCCCTTTTAGAAATCTAAAAAAGTAATAAATACTAAGTAATTAAAGATAAAAGATAACTAATTAGGGCTAAAAGTAAGCAGCAGAAGCCTAATTATATAGTAATATAGTAACTAAGTAAAAAAGTAATAATAAGATAAGTAATAGATCTATTTAAAAAGATAAGGGAATATAGTAGACTCTAAAAACTACTAAGATAACAGCAGATTAGAAGAAGTAAGTAATAAGGCTACTAAATTAGGTAGAAATAACTATAAGTTAATTAATAAAGTAAGTAATAAGTATTAAAATTGCTAATATCTAATATTATAGGTTATAAATATAAGAACTAAGTTATTATAGAAGACTTAAGAGTCTTTAGGAGGACATATTTAATTATATAAGTAGATTATTCTCTACTAGGCTACTCTATTTAAAGGCCTAGTATTAGTCTAATTAGGACTTATAAGGTTATTAGGTTAAGGATATTTATAGATTAAGTAATAATAAGTCTTTACTAATAGATCTAATAGTTCTAGCTAATATTAAAGTAGGTCTATAAGCACTTCTAACTAGAACTATTAACATTTATAAAGTAAGAACTAGTTCTAATTATAAAGGTAACTCTAATTACTACTATAACTTTACTCTAGCTATTAGAAAGAGCTACTTCTATATTTATAAGGCTTTACCTAAAGAGCTTTAACTAATACACTATTATTAGAATTCTTAATAACCTTAATAACTAATATCTAACTACTAAAATAAGTAATAACTATACTTCTCTTCTGTAGGGAGACCTTTCCTAGCCTCTAGCTCTTACTATCCTAATTAATAGATAACCTACTAGCCTTACTTTTACTATATTCTAAAAGCCTATTCTAGCTAAATTCTCTAATAATAAAGGTAAGCTAACTTCTTCTAATTAGATAGAATAAGCATCTAGTTTAAAGGACTTAGTTAATCCTCTATAAGCTCTTAGTCTTATCCTAGCTGTTAATACCTTAATTAATATTCTTCTTAAGGTAATTACTATATACATCTAGGCTTAGACTCCTTAGAGCCTAGCCCCTATAGTTACTTTAACTAACCTAGTAGAGAACCTAAACTTCTATAAGATCCCTTTTCCTAGATAAGATAGAGCTATAACCTTTAAGGGAGATAATATTATTAAGTTTCTAGAGAAGTTTAAGGACTAATATAAGATCTTAAGGGTTTTAAATTAATTTAGAGGTAAGCTTACTACCTACACTATAGGTAGTAATTATTAGACTCTAGTTAAGAATGTAATTAGACACCTACCTTTGTCTAAGGGCTAAGCCTTTCTTATAAAGGAGTATAGTTAGTAAGATACTAACTAATTCCTTAATAAGGAAAAGCAGATTAAGAAGGTTACTAAAGGATCCCCTATCTCTACCTTTAATCTAAGTTCTACCTAGGCGCTCTTTACTAAAATTAATAACGTTATAGCCTAAGCTAAGAGATAGGACCTATATACTATCTCTAATAAAAGCCTAATTAAGATAATCTATAAGTAGTTCTATAAAGACACTATCTAAAAGGCTGTAGATAAGATTAGTATAACCCTTAAGGTATTTATCTAATTAACTAAGTATACTGCCTTTAAAGCTAGGCTTCTTAACGTTATTATATATAAGAAGGAGTATACCTCTCTTTTTACTACTAATTAGGCTGTAGATAACCTACCTTCTTAGCTAACTACCTAGTAACCTAGAAGTAACCCTAGTTACTAATACCTAAACTACTAATAACCTTAGTAACCTATAGTTAATATTTAGATTAACCTACTAGCTCCTAATATAACTAATTAGGACTTAGCTTAAGAGATAAGTAAGTTAAAGATCTACTAGAATACTATTTAACTATAAAGTTTAGCTAGGATCTTTAAAGTTAATATAATAGTGCCTAATTAACCTTAAGTTATAAGCCCTAGAGACTAGTGTTAGTACTGCTACTCTAACTCCTACTACATTATCTAAGACTATAATTAGTATACCCTAGATAAGAACGCTTACTTTCTTATCCTAATTAGAGGAAGCTAGTTCTATAGAAAACGTAATAGTTAGAATCCTTTTAATAAGATACTATTTATAGTTATTAATAAGAGCTAATTATATAGTATAGCTAATAGAGTTACCCTCCTTACCTATATTATAAATATATCCTCTAATAATAACTATAAGCAGCTTATCTAAGAGATTCTCAATTAGCAGCTTAGCCTCCCCTAGCAATCTTCCTCTTCCTTACCTTCCTTAACTCCTTTAGCCCTAGTCTATTATATATATATAGTACGCCTAGATCTAGCTAACTAAGATTATACTAACGTCTATACTATTATAAGAGGTTAACCTTAGAAGAACCTACTACTAGTTACTAATTCCTACGCTAAGACGACTTATAGCGTAAAGAAGCCTACCTTACTACCCCTAATTAAACTAAGAATAGTTATATTTATAAATAAGGACTAGTATATTATAGAAATTAACTCTAATAACTCTAAGGGAGATATTAATTAAACACCTCTACTGCCTTTACTAACTACCCTAAAGAAGATAATACTTTAATAACCCTAGCTATTAGATAATATAAAGACTATATCTCCTAAGGAGTTCCCTAATTAGCAGCTTAAGATACTACTTAACATAACTAAGATTATAACTGCTAACTAGCCTAGGGAGCTTAATCTGCAGTAAGAGGCCTAAAGGCTTACTAAGAAGAAACTAGACGCCTTAGTATTACTTCCTATTAGGATCTTAAGGAAGATCTAGCTAGAGTTTAACGTTATAATAAGGGCTACACTCTATAATTAAGGCTATACTAATACTAATAAAGTCCTAATTAAGGCGCTAAAGTCTATAGTTAATATTACTAAGATAAGTTAGTAAAAAGCCTATATTAAGAAGCTAATTAATAACTATAACTGTAGTATAGTTTCTAAAGCCTTACCCTCTATAATAATTAGACGTATTAAAGGGTTTAAGCCTGCTGCTAGGATTCTAGCCTCTATTATCTTAAATGCTTATCTCTAGCTTAAAGTCTAGATATTAAGTGTTAATTAGAGTAATAAGGGCTCTACTATCTCTATAATCCTTAACATTAGTGCCTAGGTTAATATCCTCTTAAAATAGTACGCTAAGTTAGTAGGGATTCTATATACTTACACCTAGCTTAAGATAAAGACCTTTAAGAATAATAATCCTATGCTTTTTAATAGATTCTACCTTACTAATATCTAGATTAATAAATATAAGGTTATAACGTCTTTTTTTATTAAGGATAAGTATAAGACCTCTAATTAACTTCTCCTTAGGCTTCTTTTTATTTAAGATACTAAGCTTTTATTTAGATATAGTAATAACCTAATTACTACTTTTATACACACTAAAGATACTTAGATTAGAGTTCCTATTAGAGTAATTAGGATTAATAACTCTTTAGAGGTTATAGATATCTTACTGCAACTAGATTAGTACCTTTAGGAGGTTTTTAATTTAGGAAACTAAAGACTAGTAGTAACACTAAGAATACTGCTAGTACTAACGACTTTTACTTAGACCTTAACTTAAATAATAATAAGTAAGTAGCTGCTATTTTTAATTAAGACTAAGTAGATAATATTATAATAGTTATAGTAAAGGATATAATTAGCCTATATACAGCCTAAATCTAAAGAATTATAATAATTACTTAAAGAGATACTTAGAAGTATTAATATAACCTTACTACTACTAGTAATACTTCCTCTAATTTAGCTATAAAGCTAGTTACCTAATAAGAAGAACATACTATAAACTACTAGATTATAAAGCACTATAAGAAAGCAATCTAGTAGTTTAAGATAACTAACTAAGCTATTACTTACTACGTTTAGAAGTTAGATTAGAAAATAATATATAAGACTAAGGATAAGAAAATACACCTAGTAGATAACATACTATCTAATAGATTAAGCTTAAATAGAGACCCTCTCTAAAAGCTTAAGAAGGTTAATAACATTAAAAATAAGCTTTAGGACTAATTAAGGCCTTATTCTAACCTAATTACACCTAAGTTCTTAAATATTAAACCCTAATTAAGACTAACATATAACTAACTTAATAGCATTCTTAAGAATTTAGACTACTTACTTCTATAAGAGAAGGACCTTCTTAAGTAGATTCTTCTTAATTAGGAAAAAGCTCTAGCCTAGGACTTTACTAAATACAGACAGCTTAATATAATAATTACACCCCTATAGGTTATTAAGATAATTCTACATAAGGCGTAGTAGGCTAAAAGTATTCTAATTCTAAAGGCCCTCCTTCTATAGGTCTTTAACATAATTAGATAACATATCTAATAAGGTATTATTAAGGAGAGTTATACTACTTACTAGAATCTATAGTTCTTAGTTATAAAAAAGAATAGCAGCCTCTAACTAATTAATTTAGTAACTTAAGTTAATAGTATTACTCTTTAAGATACTTAGTAACTACCTAACGTAGACGCCTTTTTAGAAGAATTTATAACTAACTAACTTATTTCTCTTTTAGATTTCTTCTTTAGTTATAATTAAGTCTCCCTTAATAAGAAGAGCTACAATCTAATAACCTTTTTAACCCCTCTTAGCCTCTATTAGTACTATATACTCCCTATAGGAGGTATAAACTTAGTTACCTAGTTTTATTAGATTATAATAAGGATTCTTTATAATCTAATTCTAAAATGCTGTAACGCCTTTATTAATAATATAGCTATTAAAGGTCCTTAATCCTAGTATAACAATAAGAAGCTTCCTAACTACCCTAGTATCTAACAATTTATTTATAAGTATTTACATAATGTTAATTAAGTCCTATTTAATATTAAATTAGCTAGCTATATAGTTTTAGGGGCTAAATCTCAATAGTATTACACTTCTACTATAATTATAGGTTATATTTACAGCACTAAAGGTAGGAAACCTAATTAGGTAAAGATCCTTAAGATTCTTAAATAAGAAAAATATAAAAATATTCTAGATGTCTAATTATTTCTTAGGATTATTACCTTTTATAAGGTTTAAGTTAAATACTTCTTAGAGAAGGCCTTACTATTATACTCTCTTCTAAGTAAGAATTAGCCTTTCTCTTAGGGTCCTCCTTAGATTAAGGCTATAAATACTCTTAAGTAGGCACTTATCTCTACGCCTATACTTATTCTAATTAACTATAGTCTTAATACTAGCTAGATTATTCTTACTATAGATATAAGCATTAGAGGTTAGTGATATATACTTAGCTAGATCCTTAATAATCTATAGACTATTACTTAATTTAAGAGTAGTATTTAGTGTAGTATAGAACTTAACTATAATTTAAGTAAGTTAGAAATAAGAGGCATCCTTATAAGTCTTAAATAACTTTATAACTACCTTTTTAGTGTTAACTTCCTCCTTAAGACTAATATAAAGGTCTTAGTTACCTAGATTAATAAAGCTATAGATAACTTACCTTCTGTAATAATAACATACTAGCTTACTTAGATTAGACTTTTTAATTTTAAGATTAAGTATATTAATAGGAAGAAAAACACTACTACTAATAGGCTTTTATATAAGCCTCCTAGACCTTCTAATCTACATAAGGCAGATATAGAAGAGGATATTAAGGATTTTATTAACGCTAAGGTTCTTTAAATACATATAGCTAATAATTTCTTTCTTACTGCCTATACCTACCCAGATAACTTTACTAATTAGCCTAGCTAAATTAATATTCTAGCTAATCTTCTCTTACCTACTAAGAATTAGTTACTATATTTAAAGTAGATTATATATTTCCTTCTTACACTTAAATAGCTACTAGGAATCTTATGCTTTTACTACTACTAATTTAGATAAGTTACTATATAGTTTATTATCTATAATAGACTCCTTTTTAAGTAAGGAATAACTACTTAACCTTAGCCCTCCTAAGTTATTAATAATAAGCGCTATTATAATAAACTTATTAATAAAGTATATAACAAATTAGGGTATAGGGGATAAAAGGTAATATATTTTTGTCTTATAGAACAGTTCTACTAGCTAGGTATATATACCTAGATCTATAAACTAATCTTAATATATAAGGCCTTTTAAAAAGCGTAATTAAGGCAATTTAATAATCTATATACCTCTACTACCCTAATCTTATAACTATTTATATAAGTATTACTTAACGTTTAATATATTAGTAAATAGAAAGTTATTAAGGCCTATTATAAGTTTACTAGTTACCCTAAAGCCTATATTATACATTAAGCTACTTTAAAAAACATAGCTATGTTTATCTAGAAAGATATTATCTATTAATATAGTATCTATAGCACTCTAATTATTAATAGGGAACATAAAAATATAGGTGCTATTACACTACTAAATTAATATTATGCCTCCTAACGTAAGGTAACCTTTATATATAATCCCTATATAAATAGACTTCTTAAAAAGAGCTATTAACTAATTACCTACACTCTTTATATCTAGTTAGACTAAGGCGCTAAAGATATTTAGCCTATACTTATAACTGCTCTCTTTACTAACTATACTACTATCTATATATCTATAGGCTACACACCTTTCTACCTTATTTACAGATAACATACTATTACTCTAATTAAGGACTATATAGTAACTTAGAGAGTTCTTAACTAAGACACACTAATAACTTAGGACTAAGAGACCTAGATCTAACTCTAAGCCTTTTTATAACTAGATAAAGACTAATAATAGGCTATAGATATAGTTACTTAACACTAAGTATAGACTTATAATTAATTTAATACTACCTATTTAAATACTCTCTATAAGGGTTAACTACAAACAGGTAATCTAGTTCTTATTTTTAACGTCTAGCAAGAAATTAATATATCTACTACTAGGAAGCTTAACTACTACTAGAATAGACCCTTTTAAATTTACTTAATTAGCCTATTTAGTACTTTATTCTAACTTAAAACCCTCTCTAGCAATCTTATTACTAAAGCTACTTATGCTAGTAATAGACTTAAGAAGTTTATAAAGAGTCCTAAAGGCCTTTTTATTTCTCCTAATAAATCTAATCTCTGCTCTAAGATTGCTGCTAATCTAATAGATTTACTCCTAAATAATAACTTACTACTAGATTAGGACTCTATTTCTAATAATTTAACTAACGTTTCTAACCTTAACTCTAGGGATAAACCTAACAATCTAATCTATAGAGTAACTTAGTTATAAGTAGTATTCTTATAATAGCATACTATACCTTTCTAATCCTTTTGTTTTTCCTTATCTCTTAATTCCTATATAGTTTGCTTTATATAACTAATCCTTACTTTATTTCTTTATATTTATAATAGGGATGTATTTCTTATTTATTTAGTTCTTCTTTTACTATAATTATCCCTTTTGTTTAATCTAGCAAAAGATATAAGGGAATAACATATAAGAAGAACTATCCTTTTTTAATTAACTTAAAGACTATAATTACCTTAACCTATTACCTAACCCTAAAGATTACTACTACTGTTTCTATCTCTTAACTATAATCCTAAAAAGCTCCTATTATAATTTAGTCCTTCTCTAATATTATAATCTTAAGCTTTTAATCTAATAAGTTATATTCTTAAACAGTCTTAAATACTACCTATTTGTTATTATCTAAGATATAAGAAGCCTCCTTACACCTACTAGATAAGTTACTACTGCCTATAAATCCTAGTTTCTTAACTCTTATATAAACTCCTAATTCTCCTAACAAACCTAGCCTTACTATAGGAAGATTACCTACTAAATAAGCTTTAACTATATAATTCCTACTAAGATTAACCTCTATTTTCCTAACTAGCTTTAGTAGGAAGACGTTAATACCTTTCTTTAGTAGTAACCTAAGGCTTTTAAACATATTAATAGTAATTATCTATAGGAAGAATAGACCTATAAGAAGGCGTAAGGCATCCTCTTTAACTATTATAACTTATAAGGATACCTACTTTAAAAAGACTAAATTATAAGAGATAAGATTAGAGCTACCCTCTAAATTATAGTCTGTAATCTTTCCTTAGTTTATAATATTATAGTTATCCTAATTAGCTAGTAAAGTAATATTAGTTAAAATACTAATCCTATCCTTCTTCCTTAGGCTTATAAGACCTTTTATGTAATTAGGACTTTAGTATATTTTATTTTTTTTCCTCTTTTTGCTAATAACCTTAGACACTTTATAGGTATAATTATTAATTAGAGAGATAGTATAGTATACTAGTATAATCCTCTCTAGTCTAGTAGCTAATTAGAAGCTCTCTTTATTAATAACATCTTAGTATTAAAGACCTTTTACTATAATATTAATGCTTTTTTCTACGTTAAAAACCTAATTAATATATCTGCCTGCGTTATTAACTTAGTCTAGCAGCCTAGCAGCTAGGAGTGCAGTCTCTACGTTCTTAAGTAGTTCTAAACAGCTATCTAATACAGTCTTATATATCTAACTAAGAACCTAATCTAGAGAGACACTCTTTTTACTTCTAAATAAACCTTTAGTAATAAGTTATATACTACTTAGATTTACTAGATTAGCTATAAGTTTTAGTATAAAGGATCCTACCTTTATAATGCTATAAGAGATATCCCCTACCTATCTTTTAAAGAAACCTAGGAATAGTTCTATAAGAAACGTTAATAGCAATCTGCCTCTAAGGCCCCCTCTAGTAATAACTTAGATCTTATAGTAACTAGCTCTAAGCGTAGAAGAGTTAGTAAGATTAGACCTTAGACTCCTTTAAAGACTAAGCTCCTATTACTACCTCTACTAATTACTTTAGTAAAGCTACTATTAATACTACTTAAACCTAGATCCTAATGTATTACTTAATTAATAATATAGGGTACCCTCCTTCTGCTTACTACTAAAAGTATAGATTACTAGTCTTAGCCTTCTATAACTCTAGTTATAATAGTTCTAATTAATACCTTTCTTATTCCCATAAGCTACTAACTTCCCCTAATTAACTAATAGTTCTATAATTATAAATAAACTCTAAGTGCCCTTCCTCTAGCTGTTACTAGTACTTTATAAATAAGACTTACTAAGTCTCTTTTAAACATAATAATAAAGGATTTACTTAAGGGAGACTCTATAGATCTTAATAATATAGATATAGATAATATAGAAATAGATAATATAGATATAGAGGGACCTCTATCCTAATCTAAGTATTCCCTACTGCCTGCTAATATCTAGCCTTATTAAGAGAAGGTCTAAGTTACACTTTCTTAGACTAAACTTAACTAGTAGCTTAATAACAAACGTAATTACTAGTCCTACGCTCTCTAGCATAAGAAGCTCCTTAAGTAATATACTAATCTAAGAAGCTTATAGATTAATAAGTGTTCTAAGGAGGATTAGGTTAACTAATATAATAATCTAATTAATAAGGCTGCATTCTTAACTTCTCCTTATACGCCTTAGCTTCTACTAAGTAGAGGTTAGGATTAAGGTAGATAGGCTTATAATAATACTAGAGATATATAGTAATAAAAGTATGCTATAAGGATAGTTAAGGTAAATAAGATAAGTAAGACTAGTAAGACTACTAAGGGATCTAAGAAGGGTAAGGCTTAATTACAGTAGACTGTATACTAGATATTTCCTTTTTTAGCACTAATTAGGCGTTTTAGGTAGTTTCTTCCCTTTAGAGAGAAAATAAGAAACTAAGGGATAATTACAATAAGGTGCCCTTTAGTGCTAGATTTCTTTAGTTCCTAATTACATAACTAAGAGTCTTAATTAGAGATAGATATTAGACCTTAGCTGCTTACTTCTAATTAGGAAGATTATAAACATATAACTAATTCTTTTCCTCTAATTTAGAGATAGATCCTTTAGATTAACCTAAAGCCTTTTATTATAATTTACCTTTAACTGTAGTTACATAAGACATATAGGAGTTTCTCTCTTAATTAGTTATAGAAGTAAGTCCTAATTAGAGCGTTTACAGCCCTAATTAAGATAGTTTACTTATGCTAATTAAGAGGTATCTTATGTTAGCTTTAGTAGGTTATAGTAATTATTCCTAGTTACCTTACTGCTCTAGCTATCCTACTTTACTACACCTTTTTACTACCCTTATTACTAATAATACTTTTAGGTATACTATAGAAGTAGAAGTAGTATTTAAGGAAGTGTATTATATAGGCCTCTACCTCTATAGTGTTTATAGCCTTAAGGGTAATTACTTTACCTAGCTAGTTAGAGATTACCTAAAGGAAATACGCCTTTATAGCGCCTAAAGGCAGTAAGTCTGTAATAAAGTCTATTAAAAGGTTACTTTATAGGCGCTCTAGAATTTTAAGGGGCTGTAGGTACCCTCTCTTTATATATTACTAGACTTTACTTTAGCTATAGATGTTATAGTTATATATAAAACAGTATATAGCCTACGCCTAGCCTAGCTAGTAGAAGCGTTAAGAGATAATTTTAAGTATACTATTATAGCCTAAGTAGCCTAATAGGGTTAAATTATAGCTTTACTATATTAACCTTATCTGTAACTTATTTAATAGAGAGTCTAGGTTATTATCTCTAGGGACCTAGAGACAGCTACACTAGGTAAGACGCCTAGCTATATCTAGTGTGTAGTTACTAATCTAGATATACGCCTTAACCTTAATAGGGAGTATATATAAGCTATTTATAATAACGTTATAAATACACTAAAGGTCTATATCTATATCTTATATTATCTCTTATATCTATTATAGAGACTTATCCTCTAAAACGTAGGTCTTTAGCACTAGGGGTAGTTCCTATTATAAGTATTAAGCCCCTAGCACGCAGTTAGTACGTAACAGCAGGGCTAGTATAGAGCGTTTTAGTATAACTTAGATAATACAGCCCTACTTCTATTTATTATCCTAGCTTATTAGTATATCTTAGTCCCTACGTAATAGCGTATCTAGGATGCTTACTTTCTTACCTAGGTAATAAACAATATAGAAGTTATACTCTACTAGTTTCTCTACCTAGCAGCTTTAATACTTTATTAGCTTCTACTTTATTATAAAGTACTTTAGTAATTTATAGTTAGTAATAATATAAAATAGCTTATTAGCGCTTTAAAGCTTTACTTACTAGGCTTATAGGTACTTTATTATAGCTAGAAGTTCTTTATTATAAATTAGGTAGTTATACTACACTAAGGTAAGCTTCTATAAGTAGAAAGTAACTAAGTAGGGGTTACTATCCTTATTAAGCTATATAAGAGCGCTACTAAGTATAAAGCCTAAGCAGTCTATCTTAATAAGAGTAAGTACTATTAGGTTAAAAGTATAAAGTAGTAGCGCTATAGAAAATATATCTTTAAGCTTAGTAAAGGCTTCCTAGTATGCTTTAGACTATATAAAAAGTATACCTTTTTTTATAAGTATATTAAGCAGCTTAATAATAGTTATATAGTCCTATATAAACGTATAGTAATAGTTTATAAACCCTAAGAAACTATATACCCCTTTTATGCTTATAAGCGCTAGCTATTTATAAATTACATATATCTTCTTAGGGTCTATAGAGACCTCTTTCTTAGCCTTAAGGATAAAGCTAATATACTTAACTTTCTTTATAGTAAACTTACTCTTAGCTGCATTAAGGCTTAGTCCTACTATATAAAAGGCTTAAAAGACATACTATACTTTATCTTTATAGTTCTTTTTTAACCTACTTAAGTATATAAGTATATTATTAAGGTAGGCTATAGTAAAATTATTAAGGAAGCCCTATAGCATACTATTAATAAACTGCTGCTATAAGGCTAGTGTATTAGTAAGCCTAAAGAGGTAAATAAGCTATTTAAAGAGCTTATAGCGTATCTAGAATATAGTTTTTAGCTTATTACCTTTAGTAATATATATCTTATAGAAGGTAGCTATAATATCTATCTTTATAAACTATCTTAATAACTCTATATATCTAAGAGTCTTAGATATTAGTAGTAAGAGGTAGAGTATTAACAAAAAACTATAACTATAACTATAACTACATACTATAACTACAAACTACACCCTGTAGTTTAGACTAAACTACAACTACAGTGGTTGTAGTTTAGACTAAACTATAACTACAGTAGTTGTAGTTTAAACTAAACTATAACTACAGTAGTTATAGTTATAGTTGTAGTATAGGTGAGAGAGATGTAGTCTAAACTACAACTACACTACAGTAGTTGTAGTTTACTACAGTAGTAAACTATAACTACAGTAGAAAAATAATAGTATAGTATTTCTATAGTTAATTAGTGTATTATAGTATACTAAGTACTATATTATAGTATACTAAATACTATATTAAATATAATATACGCTAAACTAAGATATTTACCTAAATACTATATTTTAACTTAAAGTAAGTATTACTAAGTAATAATTAATTAATTAGTAATATATAGTATATAGTATATAGTATATAGTATATAGTATATACTTAGTTATAGACTATAGTTATTAGTTAGAGTTACTATTTACTAGTAAGAAAAACTATAATTACTACTTTAGTACTTAAGTAGACTGTAGTAGGAAATTAGAAATATAAATAATATAGTCTTTTTTAGTTTTATAAGAGGTAAGTAAGTTAATAAAGAATAATTAGGTAGTAAAAGAAATAGTAAATAGGTTTATATAATAAGTAGTAAGTACTAAAGTAGTAATATACTAGTATTAACTAGACTATTATAGATAATAGGAGTAACTAGTAAGATAGTATAGTATTATTTATATATTATAATTTTAAAAGTATATTATATGTATTTTTAATTTACTGCCTATATATAATTTTAATACTAACCTTAACTTAAGCTTAGTTAATTTTATTTATAGTTTCTTAGATTAGTATAATTATCTTAGATATCTAACCTTAAAGTAATAATCTAACTATATAGTTATTAGTTAGTTAGTTACTTACTTAATATTATTATTTAGTAAATACATAACGTTAGAAATCTAAGAATAAGATATAGGTATTAGGTAAGACTTTTTAAGTATCTTAAAACTAACCTTACTAAATTAGGCTTAGTTAGTAAAGCTTATAGTACTTTAGCTAAGTATAATTATCTAAGGTATTTAAGTTTAGAATATAATTAAAGTCTTTAAGTACTTAACTTAAATTAATATATAACTTTATAATTCCTAAATACTTAACCTTAGAAATCTATAGTTAAGATATAAGCTATATTATATAACTAATATACATTAAGTAATCTAAAGTAGAAATATAAGTATAAATACTTAACTACTATATGTCCTAGAGTAGAAACATAAGCGTATTATGGTATTAGACTATTAGTAATTACTAAGTACTAAGTACTAAGTAACTAATATACAGTATATACTTTTAGGTTTTAGCACCTTAGAAGTTAGAGTAGATATAAAAGTATAGAGTAAATATTTTTTTTTAGTATATATATATAAATACTTTATAGTATAGACTATAGGACTTCTATAAAACTAAATACTTATACTTATAAAATACTTTACTTACTATATACTATATAATTAAGGTATATAGAGGTGTATATAAGTAAAGGAGGTATAGAAGGATAATAGTTATATTATTAGTTAACTTAGACTACTTAATTCTATATACAGTATATATAGTATTATTAATACTGTGTTATAACTATTATTAGTATATAACTATAGTATATTAACTTATACTGCTTACTTATATATATAGTGTATATAGTATTATTAATACTGTGTTATAACTATAGTTAGTATATAACACTATAGTATATTAACTTAGACTACTTACTTAAATGTATAGTCTATATAGTATTATTAATACTATATTTTAACTATAGTTAGTATTATAGTATATAACTAAAATATATTTATAGTTATAGTTATAAGTTATATAAGCGTTATATTATAGAGATAAAGTATAGTAAGCTATTATCTCTAAGACTATATATATACTTATAAAGTAGTATATATAAGCTATATATTAATTATAAGTAGAAAGTCTTTAAAGTTGAAAGCTATAAAAGTTAAACTATACTTATATATTAAAAAGTATATATACTTTATATAACTATAGGTACTTAATCTATAGTGTTATATTAGTATATTACCTCTACTAATTAAAGTATATATACTTAGGTAGTACTTTAACTTAAATAACCTTACTGCTTATATAATAAGTAGTATATATAAAGTAAATAGTATTTAGTAGGAAGAAATCTATAAAAATATAATATAATAGTATAAGCCTTTAAAGTATAACTTATAGACTTTACTAAGTAAGTCTAGTTAGGAATTTCTAACTAAGTAACTAACCTACTTTAAATTTTCTCTTTATATATACCTATAGATAAATAGATATAACCTTTATAGCTAACTAAGTAATAAGTATAATACTACTTTATATAGAATTTTGTTATCTTTCTAGTTATATTACTCCTTATTACATTATAAATATAGAAACCTATATTTTACTAAAGAGTATAATAATTTTAAAGTAAGTAATATATTTAGTTATTTATAACCTAATTATATAATTAAAATAAATACTAGTACTAATTTCTTACTTTTATAGAATAATACTGCTATTAGATATATAGAGACTGCTATTAATACTATATATAGTTTTTATAGCTAGGACTAAGAGAATAGAAATAAAGATAGACTTAGTAAAAATGTTATTAAAGAAGTTAAGAATTATTATATTAGTATAGTTATTAACTTATTTTAGATAATCTTTACTTTAAAGTAAAGAATCTTACTATTAAAGACTAGTTCTAATAGTTTTAGTGTATAAAACTTTATTATAGTACTATATAATTAGTAGTAGTATAATATCTTTATAAACTATACTTACTACATATTATAGTAAGTACTAAGTACTAAGTACTAGTAAGTACTAAAGTACTAAAGTAGTAACTATTACTACTAAATAATAAGCTATTAGTATTATATTATATTTATTTCTAAGTACTTATAAATATTTTATTACTATTTATATAGTTAATATATTATATAACGCTTATATAGGTTTATATTATATAATACTATATATATATCTATAAAAATATATATTTTCTATTCTTTCTACTGTAGTTATAGTTTAAGTGTAGTTTAAACTATAACTACACTACTGTAGTTATAGTTATAGTTATAGTATTAAAATTTATTTATAGTTATAGTTTAACTATAACTACACTTTCTGTAGTTATAGTTTAACTATAACTACACTTTCTGTAGTTATAGTTTAACTATAACTACATATAGTTATAGTTTACTGTAGTTATAGTTTGTTAATGCTCTAGTAAGAGGTATTAGTCCTTCTTTATAATAGCGTTAAGCGCTCTATAATTATAGTAGAAGTGTCGTCTGCTGCCTAGCTTATATATAAATAGAATAGGTATACTAGCTGTAGAGCTGCTTACTTAGATAAAACTCTTATCTAGAAGGTCCTAAAGCGTGTTTTTAAGGATAAGAAGCTCCTTATGTAACATTCTATATAACAGTCCTTAGGGTAATAGTGCTTCTTTTCTGCTTACGTCCTTTTCTAGCTTAATGTAGTAGTTAAAACTACTTTATTAAAGCAGTAGGTCTATAGATAAGGAGAGGTTAAAGAGGTCTTTAAATTCCTTCTTTACTTACTTAGGAAGTACTATAACTATAGTAGTTTATTTTACTTCCTTCTCTACCTTTAGTTATAGTGCCTTTTTTATATTAGCTAAGCTAATAGCTATAATTTACCTAAACGTAGCTACGCTTTGCAGCTTATTAGAGGCGCTTATATTAGGGGTGCCTATATTATATAAGTAATTTACTGCTTAGTAGTAGGCTCTTTCTTTATATATAGCCTAGTAGTAGACTGCTACAAAAGATATAATATTTAAGATATATACTTCTTATATTTACTATACTTTTTTTAACTTTTTCTATCTAACTAAGTAGAGCATAAGGCTAATATAGCTATAGTAAACTATCCTTTTTGCTGTATTATAAATAGCTTAGTTATCTTCTATTTAAGGCTTACCTAAGAAGACGTCTATATCTAGGCTGCATACTATATATATATAAATATATTTCTAGTAGCTATAAAGGTTAAGTATTAGGATAATAACTCTATTAGCGTCTGTTTTTATAGCTCTCTTTATAAACCCTAATAAAGGTATTTTATATTAATTAATATATAGTAAGTATAATTTATATGTAAAGTTATAATTAACTATAGCGTAGATATTATACCTAATGTTAATTAAGGCTTATATAGAGGTTCTTTTATTAATATAGGCCTCTACTAGTGCAGCTAGCCTACTTATTTTCTATTTACGTTAGAAGTCCTCCTACCCTATACGTTCTTTACTTATAGGCTTTAGAGCTTAATTTTATCCTAAAGCTACTCTTTTTCTAATTTAGATGTTTCCTTAGTGCTACTAGAGGTAGTTATATAGTCTGTTTTATTATTAGGGTGTAATTTCTGCTTAGTAACTTCTTATATAGTTATAGGCTTCTTCTTTCTTTTATACTCCTTAAGGTAATCCTATATAAAGTAGCTTACTTTATTATAGTTAAAGCATTTTTATGTTTCTTTATATAGCTTATACTTAGGTTTCTTACTTATCTTTATAGCTACTAACCTTATAAAGCCTATTATTAGAGTGTCTCTATTAGCGTCTATTTTTTTTATTACAGCTAGATATATATTATGTAGGTAACTTTAGAGCTCCTCTACCTTCTATATAATATAACTAATAGTTAGTACTACCTCTAAGAAGGTCTAAGATATTATAACTATAACTAATATGCTCTTAAGGTAGAAGTTAAGTATATTAGTTATAAGCATAATCTATACTTCTACTGCCTAAGTCCCCACGCTAGCTTCTGCTAGTATATATTTAAACTTTAGGTAGAAGGCTGTAAAGAACTTATATTCCTTTATTTAAGTGCTTATTAGCACTATAGTAGCTCTAGCCTATATATTTAGGTTACTAAAGGTATAGTCTAGGTGCTTTATAAAATACATAACGTTATAGGTGCTATCCTAGCTGCCCTTCTTATAGTAGGTAGTAACTATCTATTAGAGGCTAACTTTAAGGTAGGAGTATATATAGTACTAAGCCTCCTAACTAGAGGAGAAGAAAATAGCGTTAATCTTAAGCTTATTATGTATCTAGTGCGCCTATAAGGAATAGTGCTTATATAACCTTAAGAACTTTAGTAGGCTTAGTAGCTATTTTTGCTTAATATTAGTAACTATTACCTCTATAGGTAAGGGGGTAGTAGGACTTATTATAGGGGTAGGTATAGTAGTTATTATAATATTAGTAAGTATCTATATTTATATTATAAGTAAGAAGATAAGTTATTTAAGAGAAGCTAGTTAGTTATTACTAGATATAGAAAAGCTTATATCTTATGTTAACAGCTTAGGCGTTACGCCTATTATTTTATTTTAGTTACTTATTATATAGTATAATTAGTAAGGGTAGTAAATAGTAAGCTTAGATATATAAAGGGCTAAGTAAGGCCTTATTTAGGTAATTAGTAACTTAATTACTAGTTATCTAAGCTAGAGAGTAAAAGGAGAGATTATATACTATATGCTTACGTTATGTATAGAGCTTTTATATGTAGCTTACTTAAGTCTGTAGCAGGTAAAGCCTAGCTATAACACCTTTATAGCGCAGCCTATAATAATTACGTTATTAAAGGCGTTATTTTTGCTATTTTTATAGGCTTTATTAAAGGTATTATTTTTATAGCTTTTAATAATTACACTTTTTTTACAGCTGTTATTAATTACGCCTTTCTTACAGCCTTAAGATATCTATATCTTTATAGCCTTTATAGCCTTTATTAACTTTATTAACTTTATAGCCTTTATATAATTTTTACGCCCTTTATTAACTTTATAGCCTTTATTAACTTTATAGCCTTTATAGCCTTTATAGCCTTTATAGCCTTTATAGCCTTTATAGCCTTTATAGCCTTTATTAACTTTATTAACTTTATTATCTTTATTAACTTTATAGTCTTTATTATCTTTACTAATCTTATTATTTTTATTAGAATAACTTTTTTACTGCTTTACTACTACCCTCTTTACTACTTTCTTTACTGTAATTAGACCTTTTATTTTTAAAATAATTAACTTAGGCTTTATTTATAGTTATTAGAATTAAACCTACAGCCTTAGGGCTTAGGATAAATCCAGCCCTAGCGGAAGTAGGTTGTTATAGGTGGCTGCGTAAGACTACCCTACCTAAGGGTAGGCTAGTAGGGCGCCTGCCACCCTAGGCAAATACCTACTTCCTTCCTAGTAGTAAGATTAGTTAGATAAAACAATAATAATAACCTACCTATTAAGATAAAGCTAATTATTATAAGATTTATAAATAGCCTTACTTAATAACAACCTTATCTTATAATAATACTAATACTAATTAGTAATAGCTATTATAGTTATTATAGGTTAGTAAGGATATTACAGAAGAGATAATAATTCTAGCTTAGTCTACCTATTATGCTAATTAAGGTTTTTAACTTACGTATTATTAACTTAAAAACTAACGTATTAATTACGCTATTAATAATAGCCTTAGGTATAGTAATCTTTAAGGTACAGCCTAGCTGCCTTAAGGTAAGACTACCTCTATTACTAATATTAGACCCTTCTACCTGTTTAACTGTTTTTTCCTTCTTCTATTATACCTTACTTTACTTAACAAACAAATAGATAGTTTAGTTAGTTTAGTTACACCGTTTAGGTAAACTATTAATAACTTTACTAATAACTTTATTCTTATCCTCTTTCCCTTTATAACTATATTAACAATCTAGTTAATTAACTAACTTTCTATTAGAGTTAACAGCACTATTAAGATCCTACTAAGCCTATTAAAATATATTAATCCTAAGATATAGGATTATCCTTAGGTAACGCTAGATAAGGTAACTTTATTATAAGTTAATACCTTTGTTACCTACATAATTACTAAGTAGCAAATTAAAGGGTTTTATGTATTAGCCCTCTAGGAGGCCTTCCTTCTTAAGTATAATAGATAGTCTAAGGAAACCTTTAACCTTATAGACGTAACACTCCTTATAAAGCTTTAGAATTACCTCCTTTAATATAGAGTATTTATCCTATAGGGGTAAGGGTTACAGAAGATCTCTATTAACCTTATAAAGGTCCTTAACCTTAAAGAATATTACCTATAGTTATAAGAGGAATTTAATAAGTAGTATATAAAGGACTTACTTTTCTGTAGTTATTATAAAGTTAATAACTTTATTAACAGCATTATAAAGCTACTACTGTCTAGCAAATTAGTACGCTAGAGGATACCTACGCCCTAATAATAACAGCAGTAGCAGCAGCTAGTAATACTAAGCCTAATAGACCTACTCTTACTAAGCAGCAACGTAGGGATAGTAGCTAGCCCTTTAAACGTATAGGAAGGGCAGATACCCCTTAGGCCCTTAACGCCTACGTAATAAGGTAGCTTTATAAGAAAACTACTTTATTAAACTCCCCTTATTACACTAGTAAGAAGGTTTTTTAATAGCTTAAACTTTAAGACTGTACTCCTATAGGACTTTAAGGTAGGATTTAAGGTAATAACAACCTATAAGCTCCTAGTTAATAATAGCTATAATTAACCTACCCCTTAGCTCTACTATAATAATAGGCTGTAACCTTTATGTTTTTTATATACTTTATAACCTTTACAGCCTACTTATGCTTTATTATATCCTTACTACTCTATCTTTCTTTACTAGTAAGGGGGTCCTCCTAAGTTACCTCTACTATATTAGTAATAGGTAATATACCCTCTATTACCTTATGTTAATACCTTATATAAGGCTTATAACGTTTAGCCTAATTATAAGAGGTATCCTAACCCTCTTAATTAGCCTACCCTAAAGCAGCTAAATAACCTATTAAAGCTATATACTAGCTCTAATATAAAGTACACTAGTAAGAAATATAATATACTTAATATTAAGCTTATAATCTTTTGTAAGAACTGTAATAACGTAGGTATTACTAATAACGTAAAGTATCTTAGTATTACCTTCCTAATAATACTAAAAGGTAAGGTATTAGACTTTTACTTCTAATGCCTTTACAGCTAAAGGCTATATAACTTCTACATCCTTATTAATGCTCTTTATAAGCACTTTAAGATTAAAGAAACTATTAAAGGTTACCTTACTAAGTAGTAACAGATCTTATACTAATAGATAGAAGCGTTAGAGCTAAGAAAAACAAAAGGTAAGATCCTTAAGCTAATAATCTTACGCCTTAACGTTATCTAAAGGGCCCTTCCTTTAATGTATTAAACTAATAATTTCTTTAGACTATAGCTTTTAAACGCCTGCTGTAGCATACCTAAGGCTTAACTTTACCTTTATAACCTATTAAATACCCTTAATAGCGTTATTAACTAGCTTTAGTTAGTATTTATAACTGCTAAAAATAAGGTAAAAGTTATATAGTAGTATGTTACTTATAATTATAATAGCTGCTACTATTATTATAAGCCTAGCTAGAGCTAAGTGTAGCACTTTACTAATTATACCTACTACAGTAACAGTAAAGATAATTAATATAAAAGTAAAGGGTAAAAGGGTAATTAGCCTATATCTACTAATTAGAAGTATTATATCTGTAAGCAAACTAGGTGTTATTTAACTAACTACACCTCTAATAAGAGGAAGCATACCTATAATAAATATAAGGCTAGTAAGCAGATAAAGAGTAAGACTAGTAAAGCAGCTTATAATACTTTCTTAATAGCCTATAAAGGTAAAGATTCTTCCCTTACTAATAAAGATAGTAATAAAGATCTTACCTAATACCTCTAGGGTATTATAATTAGTAAGAATAAGCCTAATAAGGTTAATAACAATAAGTCTTTCTATCTAGCTACTACCTTCTTTAGTAAGACTAACTTTAATAGAAAGGTAATTACTAGCTAGTTAGCTAATTAGTCTTTTACCTATTACTTAACTAAGGCTAACCTAAGCATTTAGCAGCATATTTAGATACCTACCTTAAGTAATAACCTAATTAAAGAAAAAAGGCTATTAATAAGCCCTAATTTAGCCTTCCTACTTAATAAATACTTATTAGAAGTCTTCTAAGGCATCCTACCTAATATAGGCGCTGCTAGCTACTTAACAGTAGGATATCCCTAAGTTATTACCTTTTAATATATCTAACTAGTAGAAATTAACCTAACTATTAAGGTATCTATCTAATTTAGTAGAGGGCAGCCTATTAAGTCTTCTAGTAAGATTATTATTACTACCCCCTTTAGGCTTATTAACTTTTACGTTATACCTATTAATACCTCTTTTCTCCTTTACCTTTATAATATAGACTGCCTTAAGGTCTAATTTAATAACGTTAATAACATTCTTTAGTAAGGAGATATTACTATACCTATTATAAGAAAATAGAGTTACCTATAGATGCTTCTTAGACCCTTAGAGGAAGTTATTACTGTTAGGAATTATATAACTAAGCCTAAGCTAAGGCGCCTTTATTAACGCTTTAGTTATCCCTCTGTTTACTGCCTTTATAAGCTTCTTTATAAAGCAGGTTATAACGTCTACGTTAATACTATCTAGTAGTTAATAAAATACTGCTATTACTATTAACTATATAGTTAGAGCCCTTACTAATTCTACTTTACTATTAAAGACGCTAAAAACTATTCCTTTAACTATAAAGTTATACCCCTCTAGGCTATGCATTATGTAAACGTGTTTTATTTTCTAGGGGTCTAGTGATATGTATTAAGTATAACTATTGCATTAAGTTTCTAACTAACAGTATGTAAGTCTCCCCTCTAGAATAAGCACCGTCTAGGTAGCTAACTGTTAGGAAGCCTTAGAGCTTCTAGCAAAATCTCTACTTCCGTCTAGCATCAATTGTACTGCACCTACTGGATGGCGCAGATCACTACCTGCAGCTAGCCTAAGTGCTTCTTTATTATTATAATTTTAGATACGTTATCCTACTTCTAGGCTATCCTGCTGACAAAAGAGTAGAGCTACTGCTGTAGGGCCTACCTTACCCTAATAATTAGGCCTGTATTAGCTGCTAAGCTGTTAAGAAGTAAGATTACTAATCTAACGCTAGTAATATTAATTACTATATAGTTATCTATTCTGCTATTAATAGTAATAATGTTATATAGAGAGTTCCCTCTATACTGCTTAATAATAAAGCTTATCTAAGCTGTTATAAACTGTTTTATAACCTCTAAGGGGTTATAATTAAGAGGGGTGCCTAGTTTAAAGGGGTTATCTAGGTTAAGCGTAGGTATAACTAAGGTATAGATAAAGAGTTAATAAGATTAGACTTAATAAGATTAGAAAGGAGGATTTAATTTAGTTACTTTAGTAGGTTTTAGGATAATTTATCTAAACTATAGGTTTAGTAGGTTATAGGTATAGTTAATAGGAGAATCCTAGATTCTATCCTAGCTGACTATATATACCTAATAAGCCTGCCTCTTAAGGTTAAATACCTCTATAGTTAAGAGTTCTTGCTGCAGACCTTAGTAGTATAGACCTTAAGAGCAAAGCTATCTCTAGTAGACTATACTAACCCCTATAGTACTATATGTTCTTAAACAAGCTACCTTACTAAGTTAACAGCATAAGAATAGGGTATAGTGCTTATATTAGGTTAACTGCTGTTGTTTTTTTTTTTGTATTATGTGACTAATCTTAACTGCAGGATCTAATTAGTTCTACGCTAGTTTAATTAGCGTTCTTAAATAAACTATAAAGTTATTATTAATATAATATACCTTAAGGGTAACTACCCTATCCTTTACGTTATTAACGCTACTACTGCCTTTAATGCTGCTAGGTTCCTAAAGGATATATTAGCTAAGGCAGTATAGAAAGCACTACGTCTCTACTAGATTAATATATACTAAAGACTGCCTAATTAGATTGTAGCTAATACTAAAAGGAACTTTATATCTGTAGAGTTCTACTATAAGGTAAAGGCTATAGTAATTAACATTAAGATTATCCCTATTAAAGCTTATTATAGCGTTAGAAAGGTTAAAAGATACTACGTAGCTATACGCTAAGCCTATAATATTATAAGAGATAAGTGCTCTAACCTCCTACGCTAAGCAGCCCTTTAGAGCGCTATTAAGTACGTTAATAACACTACTAGCCTAGACAGCCTTATCCTTATGCTGCTTATCTTTAGTGCTTACCCCTATATAATAGATAACTTACTGCTGTTACTAAGTATCATTTAACATACTAAAGCTATTTATAAGGCTACTACTGCTATTACCTAGATCTATATAAAAAGACAGGTTAATAACGCCTTTAATATATATAATAGACTAGACACCTCTAGCGTTAAGAAACTAGCTATTAGATTAAAGGTCTATATGTAGTAAGAAAATAAAGGCTAGACTAGCCCTTTCTGTCTAATTAATATAAAGGGTAAAGAATATATTATTAATGTTAACAGCCCTTAATCCTTCTAATTAACTAGCGTTAAGCTATACTATTATAAGCCTAATAGTAATAGTGCTTCTAATGTAACTCTAATAATTAAAGAAGATATCTAAGGGAGTATTAGGCCTACTATTACTATTAATAATAAGATCCTTACTATCTACCTTACTAAGAGAGAGGCAGCTAATTATATACTCTCTAAAGAACTTTAGGCAAAAGGGATTATTACTACCCCTAGCCTACTGTTTAAGGTATCTACTATAAAGGAAATTAATACCTTAATTAAGTAAGGAGTGTTTAACTTTATTCTATATAATTAAGGTAAGTATAGAGGCTGCATTTTTAAGTCTTACATTATTAATAAGATTAAGAATAGGGCTATAGATACTCCCTTTAAGAAGTCCTGTTTAGTAATATAGGGATATATAGATAATAGAAAAATAGTAATATTAACCTAGTTACCTATAATACAGTAACTAAGCTAGCGCCTAATCCTTACTATTACGCTATCTCTTTTAACCTAAGATAGCTTTAAGTTGTAGTTAAGGGATATTACCTAGGCGTATACTTAATTAACATTCTAGCTTAATTATATAATCTTAGCTTACCTACTAGCCTAGATCTATAACTAATACCTAAAGGGGACTATTATAGAGGTAGTAAAGCTATTATATAGCATTATAGAAGCTAGTACACACTAATAGGTTATATATAACACCTATTATAAGGATAAGTTAATAATAGAGATAACCTTATATAACCCTTACTTACTACTAACTATAACTAGGAACTTATCCTTTAGCCTAATTAGAATGCAAACTAATAACATAATTAGGCTAAGTAATACTCCCTTTAACATAATAGAGGAAGAGGAGCTTATAAAGACTAATCTTAAGGCTAAGCTAAAGGAATACCTATTAACTATTAAACCCCTTTTGTTTAATAGGGGTATTATTATAATTAATAATAGTAGTAAGGTTTCCTTAAAGCAAAAAGGGTAAGGGAAAAAGATTAAGCTAGTTAATACTAACTTAGAGGGAGCTGTAAATAAATACGTAAAGTAATAAGCGTAAGGTATATATATTACCTCTATCTATTAACTAGAGGCAGCCTTTAATTTATCTACTGCAGCCTAGTATTAACGCCCTAATTAAGTGTAGATTAAAGCCCTTGATTAATACCTCTAATAGTAAAGGGACTTAATTAATTATAGTCTTAATTTTATACCTCTTAACCTATTAATAGTTAAGATCTTTATCTTTATAGATAGATTATTTATAAATAATACTAACCTTTTGTTACAGATTAGCTTTATTATCCTACTTATAAATAAAGATGTTAATAATAATAAGGGCACTCTTAATATTAAGGGTAATATAGTCTATTTTAGCTCTATAAAGTTAAAAAGGGTTACATAAAGTATACTTACTTCTAAGGTATATAGTATAGTTACTAGCGTTAATATAGTAGTTATAATTTCTACTATAGTTACTATAATTATAAGGAAGCTAGGAATACCTTTACCTCTAACTGTTATTTATACTAATTTATACTTACTGTATAAGTGCCTAGTTAAGCTAGGCTCTATATAAGAAAAGCGCCTTATAATTAATATTATAGCGCTTTAGTAATTATATAAGTAATAGGAGCTAGTAGAGGTTAGATAGATTAATAGAAAGGATAACCCTACTAACGCTATAATAAAAGGTAATCTAAATAGCGCCCTTAAGCAGATTGTAGCTTTAAATAGCCTTACTATCTAAATAGAAGAATAGGTAAATTAGGTATAAAAAAGGGGCTGTAATTAGAGGAAACATAACTAGTATAGAGGTATAAATATAAGGATTGTAAGGGAAGTCTAGGGAACCTAAAGAAAAGTAATACCTAACTTAATTATTTTTAAGTTAGGTATTAACTTCTAGCTAATTAGACAAATAGGATTTAGGATGCATAATTAAGCAGAAAAGGGGAGTAGAAGGGTAATATATAATATAAAGGCGTAGTTTAATTCTATAGCTTCTTAATAAAAAGAGAAGTTACTAGTGTTAGAATTAAACCTGCAGCCTTAGGGCTTAGGATAAATCTAGCCCTAGCAGAAGTAGGTTGTTGTAGGTAGCTACGCAAGACTGCTCTACCTAAGGGTAGGCTAGCAGGGCGCCTACTACCCTAGGTAAATACCTACTTCCTTCCTAGTAGTAAGATTAGTTAGATAAAATAATAATAACAACCTACCTATTAAGATAAAGCTAATTATTATAAGATTTATAAATAGCCTTACTTAATAACAACCTTATCTTATAATAATACTAATAATAGTAATAGCTGCTTTATAATAATCCTTATCTAACTGCTACTTAGTAGCTTACTAGTAAGTTAATTTTATAATAAGGTTATAATAACTATAGTATATATAGCTTTATAAGTCTAGGTACTATTAGCTAGTAGCGCTAAAGATAGACCCTTTATGTTACTAGCTGCTGCTATAGAGGCCTTAGGCTGTTATTTTAGTAGCATCCTATTATTACTACAGTTTAATTAAAGCTATTTAGATGCTTAAATATATATAGATGTAGCCTTTTTGTAAGGTTACCTCCTTAGCTAGCCCTTACTAGGGGGCAGTATGTGACATCTAACGATTTCACAGTCTACGCACAGACGCGTTATTTAATTTTAAACGCTGCCTACGTAACGCAGAGTACACAGTTAACAGAGAAACGTGCTATAAAAAAGCGCGCGCAGAGTTGCAAGAGGGGAGAGGGGTCGCCGTCAATTAAACAAACCCCTGTGCATTTGCTTGCAGCAACAGTTAATACATGGCATTTTACTGCGCTGCGGTTCTTCGTTTTCATATGGTTAGGCATACTAAAGTAACAAAGCTGACGGAACTAGCAGGGATGGTTGTTAGAAGGGCACCCCGCGTGCGAGCCGTTCTGTCCACGATCCGAGGTCTGCAGCCAGATATTCAATCAGTGCCGTGTCCACGACATCCTCGTTCCATGTCAATGTAATGGTGACTTCCCCGCCGGCGATACCCGCGACGTTGACGGCAAACCCGGGTCCCACTGTCATGGCCGACTGCGAGAACACGGCTCGGTTCAGCTTCCACAAGGCACCTTCGGTTGCACCGCCGTTGATGGCCCCCAGGTTGCTGACCTCCCAGCTGTTACCGCGCTCACCGCGATCCTTCTTGGTAAAGAACTCGTGGAAGTTGCCGACATACTTCAACATGGCCGCGACGTCGTCGTGGGGCAGAGTCGCCAGCCTGCCCTTGAGGTCATTCTTGACGGAGGCTGCGACGCCCCAGATTGCTTGTTCGAGGTCCTGTCCGGCGGATTTGCAAAGGTTCGCGGTCGACGCCTTGGATATCGGGTGATTGGTCGATGTGACGAGAATCGAGAATTGGTTGTCCACGTCGAGCCCCGCGGTCGCGGGAACAAACCGTCTCAAGCTCATGGCAGAACATGGCTCAAAAGCCTGTGCCTCGGAGGCGGCAAGGTGGCGAGAAAGCGAGGCGGCAACGAGTGCGTGCAGCAATGGTGTCAGGGTCAGAGAGTGCGCTCGCGCGACCGCCAACAGTTCAGTCGCGACGGCGGCCGGAAGTCGCAGCAAGTGGACATTTGTCTGGTAAGGTTTCGAGAAGTCGATAGCACGGCCTTTCCAGGGAATGACATCCGGTTTAGGCTTCAGCCAGGAAGGGCCAAAGGCACCCCATAGCTCCCAGAGAAAGTATGGCCAGCTGATCCGGCCGTTGACGAGTTGCTCTTGGGGACTGGGCAATATCGGTGGCTCCGACAGCTCGAGCTGGTCCGCTTCAAGTCCCGAAATGACAACCGGATTACGCAGCGCATTGAGCAGACGACCGAGAAAGATGGAACCGCTTGTACCATCGCCGATGGCGTGATGGAAGGAGAAGACAACCTCGATGTCTGATGGAGAGCCCTGGGCGGTCTCGATGGGAATGGCGGCAATCCTCCAGGGCGGGCGCTGGGCGAGCTGTAACCAGAGCTGATCATGCTGGAAAGAGAGGTGTTTGCATAGAACTGCATCCGCCGCCTCTGGGCGAGACGGGGCGAGCCACTGGACGTGTTCTGCGAAGTTGATGCGTGGAACGTGGACATAGCAAGCGGCCTGCCGGTCTTCGTTGGCGATGCCGACGCGTAGGAATGGCTGCTCCATGACGACCTGCGCCACGGCTCCACGGAGCTTCGTCCTGAGGACCTCGAGCTCGGTGCCGGGTGGAACGGCATACCGGCCCGTCACTGACACGCATCGATACAAGCCGAGTGAATGGCGAGCAGTCGAGTACCTCTCCCTAGATTTTGTTAGACCTTAACATAACATCAAGCGAATTCCTCGGCAGTATCTGTACATGTTGCCGCATGGCCGTACGACAGCTGCTTGGAGGGCCATGACGAGCGACGACCACTTTCAAGGTTAAAGTGTCACTCGTGATATCGGTCTCCTGACGGCGGCGTGTTCCGACGGAGGTCACAACGGAGGACTGTGCGTGAGCAGGTGTAGTGTGCATCCACATATCCGTACATTTTAAATAAACGGGCCCCTGCATATGTCCCTGAATCCAAGGGGAGCCTATCCGGGAGAGGAATAGCTCACCGGTCTGGCCGGGCTTAGGAGTGGGTAATTGGACAGGGCAGCTCATTCGGCAATCCTCGCTTGGGGTATTGAGGATCAATGGGTGGGATGTACAGAGTACATTGTAGATGCCTTCTTCAATTGAGGCCAGCAGAGCATCTAAACCCTGTGGAATTCTCTGCAGCGAGCCCAGCAGACATCTGCGCAGATAGGTTGATGAATCAGATAGAACGGGAATCAACGTTACGTACGTTCACCAAACTGTTTATCGCAAACGGGCTTGTACCGTTACCTAGGTAGGGTATCTTACCTGCCTGGGGAAAGGGACCGTCTCGGAGCTTGGGCCACATCGACTGGAAGCTACCAGTGAGTTGCGCCGGTGTTTTTCCGCCCCGAGATTAGGAGGGGCCATGTGGGGGGTTCGAGTCTAATAAGGAAGCCCAGGGTGCTCCCCCGGTCAATTTCCAGTGGGCGACGCGGTTCACCACTTGCTCGTGCTCCGACCAAAATATTGACCCTCACATCTTCTTCTTTGCGCAACACACTTCCCCCTAACCAAGATGCGAATTGATGCGGCGATCATGTCTTTTGCAGCTTGAAAAGTCGCCTCAGCTTCGTTTCTCACCACTTCCGACGCGTCTAGCACTGATATGACGCGGTCTTTCGCTAAATCGCAAACCCGAATAATGCAGCGCCGCGCAGCTTGACCCTGTTACTCTCATCCGTTTACGAACGTGGTCGCAACCCGAGATCGCCATGGACCACAACCCATCCCCTTCCTACCCCTTTGGCGCGCGTGCGAATCGTCGCGCTTCTACTCAATTGACTATCGACGAAGAGGGCCGCAAACCGCTGTTCTCCAAACCGTCGAGAGAGAGCCTCGAACCCCCCCATCCCGCCCAGACGTTGACAGCATCCCACCGTTTTGGGTACTCACCTACGAACAATAACAACAACATCCATGCGAGTACCAGCCCGAATGGTCGCCCACCCTCACGAGCCGCGATTCCTCGCCCATCGAGTTCTGCTTCACAGACTCCGTCGATCCACTCTAACCACTCCGTCGACATCATTTCCCCGGGCTCTCGTATACCAAGGCCCAAGTCGGTTGGATTGTTTGCCAAAGGGACAGGTGCTTCTGTTGCCAAAGCCTGGGAGCTTGCCGACGAGAATCGCGTGCACACTCTTGAGAGGGCGCGCAGGGCCTCTCCGGCCATTGATGCGTCCCCCAGTCCGGCCCCGCGGCCCTACACCACCCGACAGACTCATGACGAGGCCAAATCACGACGATCTTTGGGCAAAGATGCGGTTGATTATTCCCGTCCCAGACCCCTCTCAAGATTGTCCAACGACTCTTTGCGCGAAAATTACGTGGCGCGGTATGGAGGCAGCCCCGGATCGCAGAACAGCTTCTCGAGTTCTGGAAGCTTCGACCGCCGACTCACCCAGTACGAGCGCGAGATAGAACAGACACCACGAGAGCCGGACAACCTCTTCGGCAAGGCTGTAACGGGTCCCAAGATTGCGGAGACTGGTCATACTTTGGCAAGGAGGACCAGCAGCAGCAGCCTGAACAGGGCACCGAGCCTGGGTCGGAGGGTGAGCAACAGCAGCTTGAACGGTGGCCAGAGCTTGGGTAGGAGAACAAGCTACGGCAGCCTGGGCGGCAGTCCTCGCCCACCTGCCTTCGCCAAGAGCCATGTTCCAGAAGGCCGGATCAAAGAACTGTTACAGCAGGATGACATGGGTATCAAGCGACCCGTCAGGACGGCTTCGGCTGCAGCCGACACGCCACTCCCCTCCACCGAAGCCGCTGTCCTTCCACAGGAACCCACCCCACCGACATCCCGGCCGCCTTCCGCGAATCACGAACCGTTTTCACCCGAGAAGAGTTACGCCTGGCAGCTAGACGCCGATTTCACAGCGGGAGACTTGCAGATTTCCGACAGCCCGCGCATAACAATGGCCGGCACGGCATTCGGCGAAGTCGCGAACCGTCGAAATTCCGCCAGCAGCAGTGGCCCATATGCTGATGACCATAGAAGTCCTGAGCCTGCCCCAAAACCCAATGGGCCTTGCAGCCGGGAGTCGTCAATCGGGACTGCTACTAGACCTGGGCGGTCAAACAATAGAATTGAAATGATTCGCCAGCGGGAAGAACAGGCCGATGCAGAGCTTGCTGAGCAGCGGAAGCGGCAGTCACTCGTTAGAAACACAAGGCTGCAGGAAATCAACGAGAGGGAGGCCGAGGTCGAAGATCAGATGGGCAAGCAATCAAGGGCGCAGCCACATTCTTACTACCCAACTCCCGACGACGACCTATCTGTGCACGGAGAGACAAAAGAACAGCCCCAGCCAAAAAACACGAAACTAGACACCATACGAGCACGAGAAGCGGAGTCGCTGTCGAAGAAGGCCATGGCTTCCAGTCGACTGGAGGAAATTCGGGAGCATAACTCCATGTCAAAATCTTTGTCGCCAGAAAGTTGGCGCAGCAACGAACACGCCAGGAACTCGGCACCGTCTCTCGAGGAAGATCGAGAAGACTCGGAACTAGCGGATGAGGATGGTGAACATATACCCGATACCCCCGTCACTATCTACCGCAACAACCATCTAGCTTCCAAGGACAGCAAGTCGCACGATACGTCACCCAAGGATTCTCGGAAGGACCTGGGAAGCCCCAAATTCACAAGGCCCCAGACGGCACACAGGAGGGCGGACTCGAGGGACTTACTTCAGAAACTTTCGAGAGCTACTAGCAGTAGTCCCGCTCCCGAGACTCGAGGTCTGACTGCAACCACAGACCAGACGACGAAGCTTCACGTCGATGATGGTGAGAAACCAAAGGCGTTTGATGCAGACAAAATCGGCCAACGTGACTACGCAAGTCTCCAAAGCCACCAACGGGGCAAATCCGAAGGCGAGAAACCGAAGGCGATTGGCGAGGATAATATCGGTCGACGTGACTACGCAGGTCTCCAAAGCCACCAACGGGGCAAATCCGAGGGCGGGATCCAGGACACGGCAGTTGCGGCGGATTCGCAAAAAGAAGCTGCGGAACAGGTTGCCAAGGAGCCCGAAATCCGGCGCCGCTGGAGTGAGCACAGAAGTGAACGCAGGATGGAGCGCCAAATCGACCCCCTACGCCAACGGACGGTGGTCCAAGAGCCCGAGCCAGCGGGGGAACCAAAGCCATCGGAAACTGAAGAGAGACCGAATTCTGCCGCAGGGTCTGGCGGGCAACGTCGAGACTTTGGCCAGCGCTCAATCGACTCTGCTAAGGACAGTCGGAAGAGCATGGCTTTATCGGACGGCGATCCCACCGACCGGATCGAACAAGAGAGGAATCTCTTTGCGCCTACCGACGCGCTATCCGACCGAGGGTCAAGAGCACCGTCGGCAGAGCCTTCCACCGAGGATGAGGATAAGGACCTCCTCGCCGGCGAAACTCCCCGACCTACCAAGTTCGACCCTATGTCCCTTCCTACGCCCAAAGTAACGGGCGCTTTCGTGGAGACACCCGCGACTACCCGGGCCGGACGGATCGAGGAAGAAATCAAGCCCTTGACGAGGCCGGAACCGACGTCAGATGCAAGCCACGGCAGACCACCAAGTCGCAGAGGCTCACGTCCTTCGTCAGGAGCACCGTCCTTTTCCAACATAAACGGAACAGGTTCCGGATCAAAGAGTAGCGAGGTGCAGAAGAAAGAAACCGAAGGAACGGCTACAACGTCGGTACTACGACGCCGCAACAGGTCAACCTCTCGGCCTCGGCCTCCCCTGACCAATTCGGTCAAACCGCCGACTGTGAGAGACGACCTCCTTGAGCTTCAGCGCAGACACCAGATTGAGGATTCCACTCTGGACGATTTCGAAGAAATGTTCAAGTTGGAGAAATTTCAAAATGCGCCCCCCTCCTCGTTCGAGGATTTACTTGACGAGATATCGGCCAAGGAAGAGGAAGTCGCCGCCAAGCCGAACCTCACACAGACCGAACGGGAACGAGATCTGGCCCAATACGACAGGATGAGGAAGGCATTGACAGACGGCCTCCTAAATATACGTACGGCGAAGCAGGGCATCGAACGTTTGGAGGGGCAGGTTGCTCACGCCGAGGGCAAACAAGTAGAAGGAAAGACGGCCACGGAGACCTCGAAGAAGCAACATACGGAAGAAGCCTCGCACCACCGTCCCCATCCGGATCACGCCCGTGATTGCCCGGACTGTGTTGGCGCGCCTCTGGCCACGGAGGTCTCTTACCTTCACCTTCCCGTGCCGAGCCTCTACCAGCGCAAGCCATTCCGCTTCACTTTCGTCGGGCTAGTCTTCCTCATCGTCTCGCTGTGGTACGCCGCCGAGTCCGCCATGTGCGAAGTTTACTGCCGACCAACCTCGTGCTCCTCGACACCATGCATCTGGTCGTCAACAGACCCGACTTGGGGTGTTGCGATTCCAGTGAAGCTCGACGAATGGGCTACGAATGGCTGGGGCCGCAAAGTCGCCATCCAGTTCTCCGAGGACGCGTCGGACTTCTTTGCAGACGCCGTAGACTTCGTTACAGGTGCCGACATTACCAACGTCGACATGAGCACCCTCGATTTCTACGAAAGGCGGCAACATCGCCGGCGCCTCCGGAAGAAGGGACTCGCGAAGAAGCCGCCTGTGGAATCGCCGGAGGACAAGGCGAAATGGGACGCATGGCACGTCGAGCGCGTGGCCAACGAGCGAGTTGAGAACGCGAGAGAAATGGGATACGATATCCGTGACTTTGACGAGATTATCGGGGGTGATGAGGTGGTGTGAGGAGGTAATCACTACTAAGTCATTGTACATTACTAGTCCATATGCTGTGCTGTTCCGGGCGATACATAGCGCGCTGGATATGGTATTTGGGAACGGGAGTGTCCTAGCCAGTAATCCATCTTGTAAATCACAATGCTGTTTTGTTTTCCCCGCCTTTCCACCTGTGTGTGTAGTCCCACGCTGAGAACGTTGAACCTGGAGGCCGGCTGGGTGAATCAATCATGGTATCCGACGACAAGCGGGCTGAGCAAAATGAGCAACGCAGCCAAAACGTGACGACTCGGTAAGAAAATGAACATGTCGCGTTCTTGGTTGGACGGCCTCCCGAACGTCTGCGGGATTGCCTTTGCCGAGTCGCTGTAGCTCAAAGACGGGGCGGCGGACTTGTTGGCGATGCTGAAAGGGAGGGGCAAGTGGCCATTAAGGATAGACGAAGGTGATGTTTGCGAGTGTGCTGGTTGGACAACCCGTTACGCACAGCAATCGTTCCATTCATCAACGACTTACTAATTACTCCAAGACAATCCCCTTGGCTCCGTTGCCTGTCGCTCTGTCTAAGACAACTCCCACCACGTTACACTAGGGTGTCAAGTAGGGCTGCGGCACTCGTGTTCCCCAAAGACTCGATGCCAACTTTTTAGCGTCTGACATTGATCCTTTCGACGTCATCGCCAGGCCCTACGAATGCCAAAATAGTGAAGATCCTCAACCGAAGCACCCACAAGCCCTGGTCACGATGGCGGCGGCGAGGTACACTCGAAGGGATGCTGCGCCCTGCAACTTGGCATAATACCGGTAAATTGTTCCAGCAGGGCCATTCTAGGCAACCATGTAAAGGGGGTTGTGTGAACCCCCATGCTCCTCTTAAAAAGAGACCCCCCTACTCTCTCTCTCTCTCTCTCTGTTGCAGTGTGTATACACAGCACGGGTTGTGAAGAAGAATAAACGCTTTTTGGAGGCCACTTGGAGCCCTTCGTGTGCACAGCAGCCAACGACATTATCATACACGATCCGCCGAAGCCTCACCTTAAACGTCGACTGCATTCTGACAACCGACACGCTACCCAGCCACCACCACGGCCCACCACCACCACTACCACCGCTTGAAACCTAAACAGCCGCAAAGCCCCGTCAATCTCCATCGATTCGAACATGTCCTGCGCCGGCAACAGCGTCAGCGCGGATCTCCCCATCCCAAAGAACATCAGCTGGGCCGTCATCCCCGGCCGCAACATCTCGGCGGCCCCGATGGCGGCCTGCTGCGCGCCGAACCCCGTCCAGCTCATCGACAACTGCTACGAGTGGTGCGAGCTGCCGGAGAAGTACGAGCGGGACGAGGCCAGGGCGCTCGCCGCTTTCGGGAGTTGCCTGTCGGTCAACGACCGGAACCTGTCCGTCTCCAACATCCTCGTGGTAAACATCGCCGACAGTGTCAGCGCCGCGGCGAGGCCCGTCGTTACGATGGCGGGGCTCGGGATCTGGGGTTTGCTCGCCTCGTCCTTTCTGGTCCTGGTTTGAGGATGAGAGGAGCAGATGGTGGGAAGGGGATGGCGTTCCATGATGCGGGTGGTTCGGCTCGTTGCTTAGAGTTGCCAATGAAACGCGATATTGAAGGTTCAAACAGGCCAAACACTTACAGAAGTATAGGAAGTCTAGATAGGGAGTTTAGGGTAGAACCTACAGCAGTCCCCTACGTAGTCACTAAGCTGCGAGTAATTAAGACTGAGGACTTGTTTAATTTAACGTATACACCAAGCTTTGTATAACCCCCATCCCGAGAAGTGGCCGGTGCAGTTGTCCAACCGATTCGGCTCGCCTACATTTTATATCGCCCGGACGTTACGCGCGCGAGACGTGCGACTAAGAACAGAAAGCATACCTACAAATATAAAGTACCTGCCTCCTTACCTTACCCAATGCACAGAAGGGTGATTGTACAAACCATATACATCGTAAGAATCAACGGTTCTCTGTACAGCTTTTGTGCATCTTGGATGCCTGCGGCCTAGATTTTCCTTCATCCTTTTTCCACGAAACACCCACACTCAGAACCTGGGCGGAGAGGTGCGCCGGCTGATACAAATTCCCGGTAAACGCCTCGCTCACTGCTAGAAGTCAGGATCTGCTGGAACCGTACCTCCGCTGAGCCAACTGCCAGAAACCCCCTCCGCGTTTACAACGCAGGGCCAGCCGCCACGTCTCCTAGAAGCAAGCACCTTCTTTCACGCCAAGTCTGATGTGGAAGAGACAGAATATCGATTCTATAGGGAAGCAGCACCTTAATCCTCTCAGGGATCCGATCTTGAGTGGTTTTGTTGGAGAGTTGATAATAGATGTACGGATACCGGGCCTGAGCCTCTGACTTCCAGGGCTGGCTTTTTACCGGTAACTGATATCTTACATCTTTAAGAGACAATGATCTGATTAAGCGGTTGTCAGCGTAGCGTAACATCAATTGTGAGCAAGAAATACACAATATTTTTTGATGATACCTGTATTGGTGTTTACAGGTTGAGTTTATGTACTTGGAAGCTTGAAGCCTTATTTCTCGTAGGCCTCCCCTTAAGAACGCTTAGTTACAAAGCGAGGTTTATCAGTTAGACATGCCTTCTTTTTTTAAGTTTGCTGTTTATTTTGTGACCTTGTCACAGGAGCCGCCCCATTGTTTAGTACGTGGTCATGGAAAACAAACACGTTTCCCTGCTGATATTACAAACTCACCAGACTGCTACCGTGAGTTATCTGGCAGCTCTTGACAAACACAACATTCTGCAAAGCCAATTCTCAACATCATGTTTGTTGAGTCCTCGCAGCACCTTATTGGCATCATGTTTTGGATCCGTTGTTCTTCTATATAGCAAATGAGTCGCAGGTCTGTCAGCGTACTCTCTTCTTACCATCGTCTCAGGGGTCTCGCTCAGGGTATTGGCATGATTCCGCGACAAGCCAGCACACATTTTTCATTTGTTTTCAAAAGCACGGTATCAGACGAGAGAAGAAAAAAAACAGGGGGTCTTCTTGTGAACGGTCTAACGCATCCCCTTCTATTACAGCACAATGGTACACACAAACTCCCCGAGCGTTGTTAAGCTATTTAGCGATCTCAACACCGTTGGTGGCGCCTGGAGAGACAGAGTTAGCTATGGTCAAACTCGATAGAGAACAATGAAAAGAAAACACAAAATAAGTAGCATACCAAGAGCCTTCTTAATGTCTCCGTAGATGGCAAATTGGCCAGCGGTCAGACCACCGACCATGAACAGACGGGTGGGGAGACCGGCGAAAGAGCCACGGACGCCGAGCTCGCCAGCAATCTTGACGAGGCGCGAGAGGACGCCTTCGCCCGGCAGACCCTTGGTCTTGTTGATCTTGGACAACATGGTATCGGCGGGCTGAGAGACAATGGCGGCAGCAAATCCGGCCGCAAGACCAGAACCCAGGTTCACACCCGTCTGGGCGGCACCGGACAGGCTAGACTTGTCGAGCTGGGAGAAGACAGCCTCGGAAACCTTCTCGAAGGCAACAAACTTGGTGACGGTGTAGGGGATCCTGGATTACCTCTGTCAGTCGGGGTTTCATTGTTCGTAAGACGTGTCACGCATGGGGCGGCCCAACGTACTGCTTGAACAAGATGGGCACGAATCCAGAGTAGAAAGCGCCGATGCCTTCTTGGGTAAGGATTTTGCTGAAGCCACCAATGAGACCGTTGGCGAAGCCCGGGGTCGAAACGAGACGGATGCGGGTGGCCTCGAGAGGGCTGAGGGCGATGGAGGCGAAGAACTCGGCAGAGGCGGCGGAGACGGAGTAGACGGCAGTGCGGTTCTGGCGCGCGGCGTCGAGGCCGATCAAGTCGATGGCCTGCTTCTTGAAGAACTCGTAACCGCCGAACTTGAAAGCCCCCTGGATGAAGTATCCGGTGAAGGTCGGGCCGAAGCCAGTCAACAGGGCGCCGGCGCCCTCGTTCTGGATGACCTGGCGGAAGCCGCCAATCATGCCGCGGTTGTAGGTGGCCGGGTCAAGCTGGATCTTGGTCTTGACGCTGTGACATGGCGTGTGTCAGTGAGGGAAAAGCTGCGATGGCGAAAGCAGGCAGTCAAAGCTGGGTATTAATCAGAAGACAAGGGATGGACAGGGCGGGGCTGCTCGTCGTGCTGGACGAGATGGCACGGCGCGCAATAGTCATTAACGTACACATCGACGGGAGTGAAGGCGCCGTGGGTGAGGGAGCAGCCCAAGGCACCGGCAAGGGCGAAGCGGGAGTAGAGATCAATGCCCTGCGGCCCAGCAGGCTTGTCGCCCGAAGAGGCACCCATTACGACAATATGAGTGAGAGGAGTTGTAGTCCAAGAGAGGTAAGGTTACAGTAGTCCTGGGAGCGCATGAAAGAAATATATTCACAACGGAGGCCAAAGCAAAGAGAAATAGCACTCAAGATTGTCTCTCCTTTTCCTCGGGTAGTCAGTCAGTCACTTGTTCAGCTTTATCTAGTACTTAACGACTGGGTCTCGAAGTGGGTTCCGCACTGCGTGATTTTCCGGCTTTCCGATTTAACCCGCCCCCGGATGACATACATACCATCACTAATATCCGTACACTCTACGAAAACTCTTCAAAAACAACAACAGCCCATACTCGTCAGTGAGCTCTCTTCCAGCATACTTATCAGTTCACCACGTTATGATCAACCTGTCAAAGTAAGCCATCCGCGGGACCGCCGCGCAATCCGACCTGTCCGGGAATGGTTGGTGCAGTGGGATCCCAAGGTCGTTATGAGAGGCGGCGCCTCCGACGCAACAGCTTCAGGATGATCTGCGCGCGAAGGCACGACTTACCCTTCGGCCCAAAGGCACCAAGCTATCAACAGACGCAGAAAAATTCATCACAGTATAGGTGCGGCATGCCCCCGTCAGCTTGAACCAGGCAGGGTGGGAGGGAGCACTGGGCTCCAAAGCAGAGGAGACAGGCACGTCAAAATGTTGGCAATGTCGGAAACCAGACGTAAGAATCGCAATTAGCACGCTAACAGCGAGTGAGGGAGTACAGTCAGTTGTGCTGGAGCTCTAGCAGCAGCAACAGGAAGTGGGGAAACATCCTTACAAGTCTTATTAAGTAGTTCACTACCAATATCGATGAGACCATTCTCAGTATGAGTCGCGCATTGCTGCAGTGTAAGTGACATATGACCTCAAAATCTGATGCAACGGGGTAAGCCTGCTGGGGCTAAGGAGCATAACAAGAGGTGCCGTAGATGGCCTCCCACAATGTTCTTGGACCTCCCGTACCTCCACGACGCAACCAGGGGCGTTTACAAGAGCCCGTAGTCCTTCCAAGACGCCATCTGAGGAAACCCCTCTCATTCCGTGGAAGCTGCCACGACCCCATGGCCACTGTGTGCCTCATATGGCTCGCAGACGTCCCCATGGAATAGGGCGGCCAACAACCACGCCTATCTTAGGTACGTCGAGGGGTCTCTGCAGGCTATGCAAGGCAAACGTTGGCCGTTGGGTTATGATAGCTTACAATCGAAGGCCGTTTTGAAGGATCAGCGAAAGACGCTTCGTTTCTCTGCATCACCGTGAGATTGACATCAACTTTTGCCAAGGTGCCCATCATCCCGTGGGGCTTACAAATCCGGCAGTCTTACAAATACAACAATCACATCATCGTCACGCCCTCTCACTTACTTAAGATAAATCATTCCCTCCTGGCTCTCATCTGATTCTTGAATCACCATCGACCGGTTCGGATACTCAAAAAAATTCGACCACCACTCACAATGGCACCCATCCGCGTGGGCATCATCGGACTCTCGTCCACCGCGACGACGGGCTGGGCAAGCCACGCTCACCTCCCCTACCTCCTCTCCGCCCGCGGCCGCTCCAAATACACAATCACGGCCCTCTGCAACTCGAGCGTCGAGGCAGCCCGCCGCGCCGTCGCGGCCTACAAACTCCCCTCCGAGACCAAGGCGTACGGCAGCCCGTCCGACCTCGCCGCGGACCCGGACGTTGACCTCGTCGTCGTCTCGACGCGCGTTGACCAGCACTACGACACGGCGCTGCCCAGCGTGAAAGCCGGGAAGCACGTCTACGTCGAGTGGCCGCTCGCGCAGGACGCCGAGCACGCGCGGAAGCTGGCGGACGCGGCCAGGGAAGCTGGCGGCCGGACGGCGGTCGGGGTGCAGGGGCGGCTGGCGCCGGCGTTGCTGAAGGTCCGGGAGCTCTTGGAGGAAGGGCGAATCGGGAAAGTCCTGAGCAGCGAGATCAAGGCGTCCGGCGGCTCGATCGACCGGGAGATTCTGCCGGTCGGGTTGAAGTACTTCGCCCAGCGGGAGATCGGGGGCAACATCGTAACCATCGGGTTCGGACACCGTAAGTCGAAGCGTACCCCTTTTTCCAACCGTTCAACGTGCGAGCATTTTTGCTCATGATACAAATCCCGACGCTCTCAAGTGTTTGATCAGATTCAGCACGTCCTGGGCGAGGCGGCCATCCGGCACAGCCATGCGCAGATCCAGCGGCCCAACGTCCGAATCCGCGACCCTTCGACCAAGCAGATCGTCGAGACGATCCCGAGCGACGTCCCGGACCTCATCGTCGCGACGACGACCCTCCCGCCCTCGGACCTCGTCGCGGCGGACGCCACGCTCCTCGCGCGCTTCCGGCGCGGGCAGCCCTTCCCCGGCGACCCGCAGCTCGCGTGGACGGTCCACGGCGAGAGGGGCGAGATCCGCCTCGTGTCTCGGGACAGCGCGGCGCTGCAGGCGTTCGCGGACGGCGACGCGGTCCGGATCGAGGTGCACGACTTCGAGAGCGACGCGGTCGAGAGGGTGGCGTGGGCGTGGGCGGACTGGCAGGACGGGCTGCCCGTGCCGGCGAGGTGTATCGGGGCCGTGTACGAGGCGTTCGCCGAGGGCGAGGGGGCGCCCGGCCTGGCGAGCTTCGAAGATGCCGTGAGGAGGCACGAGCAGATTGCCGGGCTCTTTTCGGGCTCTGGTTGAGTGAGTTGTGTTGGGAGAACGGAGATGTTTCTGATGAGAGCATGAGTTGACGGATTAACGATGAAGCTATCGAACATGACCTACGAGCAATAACGTTTTGATGTCCCAGTCAGTCCGCAAGTCAGGTCGCGATTGTGATTGCGGGGAAGCCTTGCCTTGTTTGGTCTTCTCTTTCTAGCCATGTGTGGACTCGAGATCGAAGCCTCAACGCCCATGTTGACTCATCCGGCGACGGCACGAACAAAATCCAGCTAGGCAGACAGCCCTCATGCACACAGCTGCGTCTCACGTACCTACTACTACACATATAACCACGCCGGATCCTTGAATCGTCTCTCTCGGAAGCGCCTTCATCAATCAAAAGACCCACGTCATTCGCAATCATCCCCATCATGGAAACATCGCCAATCTACTTCTGGCGCGAGACCGGCCCGGAGGGCTACCTCTCCCGGTGGTGGACAAGAGATCCCTTCACCGTCGCCACTGCCGCCCCCTCCCCGCCCATCACCTTCAAGACGGCAGAGCACTACATGATGCACGGCAAGGCCCTCCTCTTCGCCGACGCCGACGCCGCACTCGCGATCCTCAGGGCGGACCACCCGCGCAGAGTCAAGGCCCTTGGGCGCGGGGTCCGCGGCTTCGACGGCGCGCGGTGGGACGCCGAGAGGGAGCGCGTCGTCCGCGAGGGCAACCTCCTCAAGTTCCGCGCCGCGCCGCACCTCCGGGAGCGGCTACTGGCCACAGGCTCTCGCGAGCTCGTCGAGGCGAGCCCGACGGACCGCATCTGGGGCATTGGGTTCGCGCCGGACAAGGCGCCGACGTCGGACCAGGAGTGCTGGGGATTGAACCTGCTCGGCAAGGCCTTGATGGAGGTACGGGAGGCGTTGAGAGAAGAGGAGCAGCAGCAGCAGCAGCATGGGGGGGGGAGGAGGAGGAGGAGGAGAAGAAGGGGGATGAAGAGAAGCAAGAGCAGCTGGAAGTGGAGGACAAGAAGATTTAGTCCCGCACGAAGAGGAGACGTGCCCGGCCGCAGGATGAAGAGGAGCTGAGGGACGAAGACACGGGCGTCCAAGTCGAGGCGAGTGGAAAGGCGAGTGGAAAAGCGGGAGGACGGAGAGGAGGACAAATGCGGAGGGTTGAAGGGTTGAGGGCACCCTTTTTTTTTTTTTTTTTTTTTTTTTTTTTGGGGGTCTCGTGGTATTACATCGCAAGTATGGCAAATCGCCGCTCTCCTGCGTGAGACACGGACGACAGACATCGTCCTTCTACACGTACACATACATATATAGCCTTCAAGAGCGGTGTTTGGTTTGGTCCCCCCCCCTCCGGCCGGCCACGCTTCGCCTGTCGCAATAGCTTCGCCCCTAATATTTCACCAGATTCCATATGCTCTCTCATCCACTCTTTCCCCATTCTATTTTTTGTACAAGTAATAAAACACTTTTTTGTTGTCGGCTGGGGGAAAAAAAGGGTTGGCGAGGAGAGGGGTTGTGGTTCATCATCCAACATTCTCGGGCCTGCCTGGCGATCCCGGAGAAAAAACAGCAGCATAAAACTCCTTCCAAAAATAAGTAGGGGTTGTGTAAGTGGTTGTGGTCGTGGTGGTGTTTTCTTAGTAGTAGTCCTTTCCGCTCTTCTGCATCTCAATGAGACGCCATCCTCTTGTCTCCGGGTTGCTGACGTCCTCCGGCACACGCGTGATGCCGATGGCGTACGTCACCAGCTGCACCTTGTCTTCCATGCCAGCCGCCAGCTCGCCCGACTTGGCGTTGCGGTAGACGTGAACCTCCTGCGTCCTGCAGGTGATGACGAAGACGGGGATTTCACCGGGGTCCAGCATGCGCGCGCGCACAATGTCAACGTGGCGAATGTCGAGGATTTTGCCGTCCGACTTGAGGCCCGCCGTGAGGTACTGCTTCGTCAGCGCCTCATACACAGAGTACTGGGCCTCGGACAGCCAGAGCTTGAGCGTCTCAATGTCGCCCTTGACGTAGGCGTCGAGCACCTCGGGCAGGATGTACTCGCGGAGCTCCTTCAGGAAGGGCTCCGTCTGGAAGTTGGGGTCCATCGTGCGGAACTTCTTGATGACTTGCGCAGTTTCGTTCTCGGCGAACCAGCCTCCGATCTTGTCCGTTACCAGTCGTGCGGTCTCGATGAGGGGGTTGTCGGATTCGCGGTACACCTTGCCGGCGCTGAAGAGACCCTGGGCGAACTTGTTCGAGTCCTTGAAGTCCCTCCACGCCTCCTTCCAAGCGGCGTCCTTGTGGAGCGTAACGTTGGTGCCGGCGCTGTGCTAGGGTCAGTTATACGCTCCCACACAGGGGTGTCTCGAGCCAAACGTACTTGGGATCCTCTTCAAGAATCTCAGGCTGGCCGGACTTGAGCGCTTCAGCCTCGCGTTTCTTCCTGCGCTCCTCCTTCTCGACCCAGCCGCCGTAGCGGGAGCTGCTGCCGTCGTCAATGACATCCTTGACGTTCTTGTACGCCTCAGTCTCGCGGATGGGCTTCGTTGCCTTGTCGAGGACGTCTCCCGTAACGTTGGCGACCTTGCGGACGCCCTTCATCGCGGTGGTATCCCAAGTCCAAGCGGCTCCCTTGCCAATGGCCCCAGCGGTGGTCTTGACGGCGGTAGTCGCAGCGGACGAAATGGCGCCGGAGGACTTCTCGTAGGCTTCGCGGGCCTTGCGAACCCTCTCGCTCTCGGCGAAATCCTGGATCTCGCCAGAGAGGGCCTTTGTCGACTCGTTCCATTCCTTGGATTTGCCAAACTCGGTCTGGAGCGTCTCTCTGAAGACCTCCCAAGGCGTCTTGTCGCCGTGTGGCGGCGGCGGCGGCAGGTCTTCCTTCTTTTCCTTCTGCTCGCCCTCCTCCTTCCCCTCGGTCTTCTCCTCGCCCTCCTTCTTCTCGGAGGACTTCTCTTTAGCCTCCGACTCGGCGTCCTTGGGCTCTGTCTCCTCAGCGGTCTTTGCGGCGTCCTCAGGCGTCCTGGACTTCTCTGTCTGCTGCTGCTGGAGCTGTCGGGCCGTCAGGTGGAAAGAGCGCGATTGCATCGAGCTCGAGATGGAGCGGACATCTTCAGGGAGAAACTGCGATCGCAACGGGGTGGGTCGGAATGTGTAGGGGTGTCGTGAAAAGGCCAGCGCGGCGTGGCCGTTGAGTTCTGTGGAAAGTAACCGGCGGTATGCGGGCGTTCTGCCGTGGGTTTGGACCGCTCGCGCGAAAGCTCTCGAGAGAGCATTCTGAGGACTGCTCCTCGCCGACTGCACCAGAGAGTTCATAATGTGAAGGGGTTTCCTAGCCGACCGTCCTCCCGACGATAAGCATAGAGGGAATGGGAAGAAAAAAGAAGAGAGAGAACAGGAGAGAGGGGCGAAAGGGAGATGCGGATGACGATTCGAGGGGGGGGGGGCGGCGGCAAGTGAAGGTGCGAGAAATTTTGGTTCGCGCCGGGCCAGACTTGGGAAGCTCATTCTGCCTGCGATTTCGGTTGGAGGCGGAGGGCGGAAAAAACCTGGGCCCCTGTTCAACCGAAGACGACCCGACAGGTACGTACTTCCTCATGGACCAATCATATAGCGCCAGTGTCTCCAGACTTTCAATCAGCGTGCGAGCTTGGCCAAATTTCTGAAAACTTCACGGGGAGCGCCATCGTCACGACTTGCAGTTCAGGCGTCTCCAATTGCTACAGCAAGGCCGCGAATCTCCCTCCCCCCCCGCCATGAGCTCCGCACCGACGACCCGCCTTCTGGCGAGATCCCTCTTCCAGAATGTCGCTCGCCCATCACCGATAGCCCGATGCCCTCCCGCCCTCCTCCGATCCTTCTCCCAGACGCCGCGCGCCGATGAGGCTAAGAAGGGAGGCCAGGAGCTGCTCGCTGCCATGTATGGTTCGCGCGCGCCGGCGACGCCAGCGAGATCTTCGGCCCCGAGCACGTCCAGCACGTCTAGCACGCCCAGCACGCCCAGCACGCCTGACCCGTCCCAAAGTCTGCTGCTCGATACCCTGATGAAGGCTTCTGGCAACCCGTCCAACCCCCTCGGCTCCGGACTCGACGACCTCGTTCCCGATCAGGAGGACCTATTGGAACCGTACCACATGCACGTGTACTCCCACAAGCACAACACCCATGTCACTGTCACGAAACCCGACCGCGGCGCCATCATCTCTCTGTCGACCGGCAACATCGGCTTCAAGAAGTCGAGGAGAAAGGGCTACGATGCCGCCTACCAATTGACGGCGTATGTCCTCGAGAAGCTGAACTACGCCGGATGGCACAAGAAGGTCAACAAGCTCGAGCTCGTGCTGAGAGGGTTCGGCGTCGGACGCGATGCGGCAGTCAAGGTCCTCATGGCCCCCGAGGGCAAATTTTGGAGAAACAAGATCGTGCGGGTGTCCGACTCTACGAGATTGAAGTTTGGTGGAACGAGGAGCAAGAACCCTAGGCGTGTCTAAAACAAAAACCCATACCGGCACACAGGGGCGGCAGCGGCAGCGGCTGGGGGATCGCAGAGGAAGCAAGCACACATGTACAATACGTGTACAACTGTACCATATATCACAAAGAGCAACTTTCCTTGCATTCTGATATTTACGTCGAGATGCAAATGTCCAACCATCCCCTCTGGTATCAAGTGCTGTACGCCGTCCAACCCAAAAGGAGTCCACCAAAACAAGAAAATCACGCCAGACCTGCAACGCCAGGTACCCATGCCTTATCGCTCTGTCCCCGGTTATATAGACATCATCACCTCCCATCAGGGGCCCTTTCGGCAGCAGGCAGATCGCGCCCTGCCGTGTCCCTCACGGCTTTCTTGCCCTTGCCATTACCTCCACGGCGACGCTCATCTTCGCTGTCCCAGTCGGCGTCCTCGGCCGGGCCCTTTGGGTTCTGGGTGAGAAATCTCGGCGGTGGCTGCTTCAGCATCCTAGAGCCTTCGTGTGCGTGGTCATCGTCGTCTTCCAGGAGCGCGCCGTCGGCGGTCTCGTACTCGGGCGGGTCGATCCAGTCTCGGGGGACGACGCATGGCAACGCGACGCCGATACTCGCCGCACGGTTGAGCCAGCCAGGGCCGGGACGGCCGGTAAGCTTCTTGCACAGGTACGAGGTGAAGTGGTTGCAGTTCTTGGTCAGGAGGTTGTACGAGGTACCCAGGAACTCCTTGGACGCCTCCTCCAGTATCGCGTCGATCTCGGCCTGCGTCGCAAAGGTGAAGCCGTGAAGGATCTCCGACTTGAACGTGCCGCCGGGAGGCTCCGTCTTGGGCTTCGTCCAGTAGACCCCGGTCACCCCGCGTCGCTCGTGTCCGCCGTAGGCATACTCTCTGCCATTAATGACGACGCCTGAATGAAGAAGTGACGCGCCGACCGTCCAGAGGACAGAGGATAACCGCCCTGGCTGTGCAGGCGACTCGGTTTAGCAGACGGTGACGATAGCGATAGGTCCCGCGCAACCCGGCGGTGGGTCCAGAAACTTACAGGAAGCAGATCATAGACATGGATCGAGACTTCGGTCTTTGACAGCGACAATGTCGACCTGTGCGAAGCAACGGATTGTCTGGGGTTGCTTGGTCGGGGAGCCATCTTCACAACCGGGTTACCGGATGAGGTGACCTCTTTTCCCGAGAGTATTTATTACCTTGTCAAAGCAGCGCGGATGGGCTCCGAGGTATCTCGGCGTGAGGGGGAAAGAGTCAAGACGAGCTGGATGAGGTAAAAAGAAGAGGGAAAGAGAGAAAAGAGAGGAGCTGATTAGGTGCAGGTACCGCACGCAATAAGAATGCCTAGGGAAACCCTGGATATCTATCTTCAAGGTACAGAATAGGGACAACGATAGACGGGTATGTTTCAGCAACCAAAGACAAAAAGACAGTTCAGAATAATCAGGAAGCAAACACAATGCGACCGGATAAGCAGCCACCGCCGTCTCACAGCAGCTAGGTACCAATTACCTGTTACCGACTAGACCTGGGGCGGCCTTGGCTCGGGCGGTGCTCGGTGCAGGATGCGGGCGTCAGCGAAAGGCAGTCTTGCTTGCTGCAAATGGTCGGCATCGGGAAGGATGGGTAGGTACTTCAAGGAACCGGCATCAGCCACCAAGATTAGGCGGTTTTGATCGGGACAGCAATGTACTCTCTTCACTGCATGCGGGTCCAGCCCATTGCGATCCAATAAAATGGCGAGGAATGAGGTCAGAGATGCACGACGTCAAGCGTCCGTCCACCCAGCCCCGCGCGCCTTCTGAGAGCTTGCTTCCAGCTTTGGGGTCATTCCTGCCCCTGCTGTTTCCCAGTTGGGACTGCTAGTCCCATGTCCGTCCGGCCTTTCTTTGCTCCGATGCGCCGAAACCACCCTCCAGGTACCCCGCCCCGTTCCCTTCAGGTGGGGCCCGTTAAATTTCATCTACCAAGGCCGCACAACCGCCCGGCGCAAAAGCTTTTTCTTCTCGATCAACAATCCTCGCGATTTCTTCCTCCTCTTCCTTCCTCTCCTCTCTCTCTCTCTCTCTCTCTCTCTCTACCGCTCTACTCTCCCACTCTCGGGCAATCCGCGTGATTGAGGGCTGGTCGCACAGCCAGAGTCGTCAAAACGACGTCCTTCATCCTCCTCCCTCTCTTCGCTTCTCCATCCCCCTCTTTGCTCCCCCGCGCAGCTAGCTCTGCCTTTCGCCAAGCTCCAGTGCTCAAGTGCACCGTGCTCTACACAACCACCCGTCAGTACGCAAAATCACGACGCACCATGCCTCCCAAGAAGCAGGTCGTCGAAGAGAAGATTCTCCTGGGCAGGCCCGGTAACAACCTGAAGAGTGGAATTGTGGGTGTTACGCCTTAGAACCTGTGCGGGATCAGGCTGACCCCCTCTTCAGGTTGGCCTTGCAAACGTCGGAAAGTCCACCCTCTTCCAGGCCATTACCAAGTGCAACTTGGGAAACCCTGCCAACTTCCCCTACGCCACCATCGACCCCGAGGAGGCGCGTGTCATCGTCCCTGACGACCGCTATGATTGGCTTTGCGAAAAGTACAACCCCAAGTCGCGCGTCCCCGCCAACCTGACGGTCTACGATATCGCTGGCCTGACGCGAGGTGCCTCCACCGGTGCTGGTCTCGGCAACGCCTTCTTGTCGCACATCCGCGCCGTCGATGCCATCTTCCAGGTCGTTCGTTGCTTCGACGATGCCGAGATTATCCACGTCGAGGGTGACGTCAACCCCACCCGTGATCTCGAGATCATCAGCGATGAGCTGCGGCTGAAGGACATTGAGTTCACCGAGAAGGCCCTCGAGAACCAGAAGAAGAAGACCCGCTCTGGCGGCAAGGGTCTGGAGCACAAGAAGGCCATGGAGGAGCAGGCCACCATGGAGAAAATTCTCCAGCATTTGAAGGATGGCAACGAAGTCCGAAAGGGCAACTGGGGTCCCAAGGAGGTAAGGAAGCAGTTTTTTTTCGTTTCCGTTTCTGTTTCCGTTTTTCAAACATGCCCCCCACCCCCCGTCAAATGATGACAAAGGACCCAAGGTCCGACAATCTTAACCCAGCTCTTCGAAGGCCAAAGGTCTACTGAGATAAGAAACCCGTTCTGATTCGACACTATTTTCACTTACTTTGATTCTGCAACGCGCTTTACAAGATCTTGTTCTGACAATATCCCAGGTCGAGGTTATCAACCCCTTGTTCCTCCTGACTGCCAAGCCCGTCGTGTACTTGGTGAACCTCTCAGAGAAGGACTTTATTCGCAAGAAGAACAAGTACCTTCCCAAGGTCGCCGAGTGGGTCAAGGAACACGCTCAAGGCGACCCCATCATCCCCATCTCGGTGTCTTTCGAGGAGCGCCTGACGCGCTACGAGACCGAGGCTGAGTCCAAGGAGGAGCAGAAGAATGTTGGCGCCGAGTCGGCTCTGCCCAAGATCGTTCTCCAGATGCGCAAGGTTCTCAACCTCGGCAGCTTCTTCACCACGGGCACGGATGAGGTCCGCCAGTGGACCATCCGCAACGGCACCAAAGCCCCCCAGGCTGCCGGTGTCATCCACACTGATTTCGAGAAGACCTTCATCCAGGCGCTCGTCTACAACTTCACGACCCTGAAGGAGCTCGGCAGTGAAGCCGAGGTCAAGGCCAAGGGCAAGGTTATGACCAAGGGTAAGGACTACGTTGTGGAAGATGGAGACATCTTGCTCATCAAGGCCGGTGCTGCCAAGGGTTAGAGAATGAATATCGGATGGAAATTCTAGATATTGGGTTGATCAAAAGCTCTGCCTTTTTCGGTTTAGATATCACCGCCGGCTAATAGAACTTTTTGCCACGCCAATTTTCGTAACCTTTTGACTTGTTAAGTCGTGTATACGTTTGTGACGATGCTGGGAATCTGCTCTCTGTCTCTCTCTAGTGAAGCTGTCTATGCCTGTTTTCCATCGTCGCTGGAGCATGGAGAGAAGATAGGGAGGGATCCCCAGCCGTCAAATAGCCGCCGTTTTCCCGATGTGCCGCCCTTGCTCTCGGCCGATCGCAGCACGGACCAGGCGACATCGGTACCTCGAACTCTTGTGGACCATTTGCACATCACCTCCATCCATCGTCTTATTCCATCCATCAACACATTCGATAATTACATATTTTTGGAATTCCGGGTCAGCAACATGAGCCAACAAGCGATGAATCGCGGACATGGGCGGAACATATCAGTAACGAGACGTGGGTTTCCCTTGTTCATTCTTTCTGTTCAGCTGCTCGAAGCTCTTCATTAGCCGTCATGACCCCATGCATGTTCTTTCGCCGTCGTGGTCCTCGGCGGTGCCAGAGCCTTCATCTCATGAAGGAAGCCCGAAGCAAGCAGAGGACAACTCCGTGTACCAAGAAGAAAACCAAGCTGAATATGCCCTGCATTAGCTGTCCGTCCTCGATCTTCAACCAAGGGTCCCCTAGACCTGGATGAGTGAGCCTTTTCTCCCATCCGAGTCCGAGTCAGCGACTGACACATTCGCACAGCACACCTCTGAACGACCCACTGTCGCCCAAAACCGCTGCCACAGAAGAAAAGACGCAGCAGCGTCCGATATCAGGCCAACGCTCGCCGGCTGTACCTCCTTCTCCGGCGCCGCCCGTGAAGACGACCGTCACCAAGGACTTCAGCTTTCTCCTGCGCCCAGAAATCTACCACAGCATCAACCCGGTCAACATCCCCGTTGCCTTTCGAAACTCGTCCAAGCAACCACCGGCCGATGCGTCACTGGAAGACCTCTTGGCCAAAGGCCACTTCCGAGCGGCCGCCATCGCTGCTGTGCAGGAACTCACGGCCACTGGGAGCCCGGAGCGACCTCGTGTCGACCCCGCAGACCACCAAAGGATCTTCGGCCTGCTGTACACGCGTCTAGCATGTCTGACGCTCATCGACGCAACGCCAATAGCGGCGCAGGAGGTCAGGGCACTGGAAGACCTCAACGCTGGTGTCTACGTTGATGAGACTACCGGCGAGCACCTCGTCCCATGGGAGTTGCGGGTTCTCAATGTGCGATTGCAGGCACTCGGTTTCAGTGACCCGCGGAGGTCTGTCATGAGCTACCATGACTTGGCGAGGGAAGCGCGGGAGCAGATCAGCAAGGCGACGATCCGGCATGATAACTCGGCGCGCGAGCTCTGGAAAGCACGGCTGACAGACTTGGGCATCGATGTCACTGGCGCCCTGATTGAGATGGACGACCTCGCAGGCGCTGCGCGTCATTTGAGCACATTGAAAGACCGCGGCGATGGCAAGATGGCGCTGTCCCGGGCGCTTTTGTGGCTGCACCTAGGCGACACTGGGGCAGCACGTCGTTCTGTTCAGGACTCCGGAGAGGGCGGAAAGCATGCCGAGAGGGTCATCACCGCGCTCTGTCAGATGGCCGACGGCGAGTATGACGCCGCACTGCAATCTTGGCAAGACTTAGAGGGGGAGTTTAGCGATGAAATGGTCGGAGTCAATCTTGCAGTCTGCCTGCTCTACACCGGCAAGCTTACAGAGGTAAGGCCGGAACTACTACCCTTGGACACATATGACGGCTCGCTGACCAGACAGGCCCGGTCCGTGTTCGAGGACATGGTCAACACTGGCTACTCGTCACACACGCTGCTGTTCAACCTCAGCACGACGTACGAGCTCTGCACCGAGCGGAACCGCAATCTTAAGCTAGGCCTGGTCGAGAAAGTCGCGGGTCTGGACGAGACGCCGCGGGGCTGGGAAAGGAACAATGCCGACTTCAAACTGTAGAGGGAACCGGGGGCGTCTTTGCGTCTCCTCGGGGTCTCAAGGATAACACGGATTCAAATGATCCAATCGGAGATGACTCGTCAGGTTTTCAGCAATCACCAATAAACCTTAGCAGCCAATAAACGGAGTACCTGCACGGTTTCCCATGCACAATCGAACGGCCGCTTGCTGACCAAGATGCTTAGTTACGAGGCTTGCGCGTTGTGGCAGAATGACAAACCAAACGCGAACAACAGCCGACGCTAATTCGCACAGAGAGCCAAGAAATCCCAGGCGGGGACGGAAGGCTCCGTATGTCTTTGGATATTGATTGATGTGCAATAGGTTCCCGAGTCTCCCCGCTCCGGAGTCGTTTTCGCGTTCAGTCATGATCCCTGGGCGATCTCAAAAGCCGTGGACCGCCCGGATACTGTCGTAGAATGAGGATCATGGGTCTCGTGAGCAGTTCGAACAGAGAAACATGGCGCCAGCGATCGACGTTAGAAACTACAGCAGGGCCCCGGCCAAAGAAATGACGGCCACTGCGCTGCATTTGCGGACGGTAACCCTCTTGGAGGAGATTGCGCGATCACAAACAGACCTGGATACAAGACTCGACGCGGTGGAGAGGCTACTTGCTCGAGGAGAAGAATCAGCGCTCTATTTTCCGCAATTCCGACGGCTACCGCCCGAAATCAGACACCGGATCTGGTCCCTCGCGATTCCCATCCGGATCTTGAGGCCATGGAAGCGGGATAACAAGAAGGAGCACAGCACGCCGCTCATGCGCCCACCCGCCATCGCCGGGGCATGCCGTGAGGCGCGCGCGATAGCGACGCTGCACGGGGGTGTCGTTTCTCTCACGCACGACGCCGCCGACGACTCGGAAAACCCGGCGAGGACGTCGCGGTACTGGTTCGACAGCCGGCGCGACGTCCTCGAGCTCGACAGACGGGTCGACATCGAGGGCGACGAGCCGCGCGGCATTAGGGACCTCGTCCGCCAGTCACGCCACGTCCTCGCCTCGCGCGCGGAGGCGGCGTGGTTCACGCGCCTGTTCCGGAACGCGACCCGCCTAGAAAGGGTGAGCGTCAAGCTGGACGTCGTGTCCGTTAGCCCCTGCACCTGGGACCTGGGCGTCGTGAGGCGGTTGTTTGGGAACGGCGGCGGCACCGTCGTCACGATGGACATCGAGGACGCGGACGAGATCGCGCGCGTCAAGGAGTGCTTAGGGGGGTACTGGCGCAGCCCCTTGTTCTGCGCGTTCAACCTGGAGGTGTGGGCGAGGGAGAGGGAGGCTAGTGCCGGTACGGCGACGGGCGTCAGAGACGACGGATGGATGCGGCGGTTGGCTGGGGCGTGGATGAGCGAGGTTGCCAGGGGCTGGGTCATGGCGAAGGCGGCGGAGGCGACATCAGAAGGGCAACTGGACATGGTGGAGGGGTCTGAGGCGGAAGAGGCGTTGGCTTCGGCGGCGGCGGCGGCGGCGGCGGCTGCGTTAGATGTAGAGGATGGCTTTGTACAAGCTGCGCTGATGGTCATGCCCGAAGTGAAGCTTGTGAGGGCGTACTGCCGGGATGAGATACACGAGGGTTGTCGTCCATGATATGTATCGTCAACTTTCCAAATGCCCATGAGTATTCCACATCAGCCGTGGCCGCCGCCGTGGCATCAGTCAAACTGTCATGTCATCTATCCGCGGCCCGGGTCACAATTTGAAGACTGCGGCGTCACGGTCACAGATGGGAACGATGGCCAACTGCCGGAGATGAATCAATTCAGGAAAACAAGATCTACCACTCGGGAAGCTTCCCTGCACCGTCGTCGGCACGCAGCAGCCACGTCTTGGCACCGGGCGTGAGCCATTCCCAAATCTCCTGCAGCCTCCCCTCGTTGTGCCTCGGCTCCTCGCACCGCATCTGCGGGTGCAGGCAGCGCAGGCAGACGCCCCCGCTCAGCTCCTTCTCGCGGAACTCCTCGGCGCGGTGCCACATGAGGCCCTTGTGCCAGGGCCGCCAGACGCCGTTGGCCCGGACGCCGTGCGGGTAGGCCCAGTCGATGTCGTCGTCGGCGGCGGCGGCGGAGGACCACCGGCCGGTGCGGTTCTTGACGACGCCGGCGGGGATCTCGTCGGCGCGCCGGATGGCCTCGTTGATGGACATGTAGCGCATCCCGCGCGACATGACGTCGCGGTCGATGCCGCGGATGGCGGCGTTGACGACCTCGGCCGGCGGGACGCGGTAGGAGCGCGGGCGCCACCATCGTCGTTTGGGACGGGAGCACCGGCAGGGCGCCGGGTTGATGATGGGCTGCATCAGCGAGGTGTAGAGGGAGACGCGGAGCTCGTTCCGTCTCTCTTCCAGGGCGACTTTGCGTGTGTGTCTCAGCGGGAGGGTGCGTGTTTCAAAACGGGCATATGAATATGTGGGAAGTGGAAAGGAAGAAGGGGAGGGGG
>NWBT01000046.1:1574611-1584959 GCA_003386485.1 Colletotrichum lentis
GGGGGTCCAGGTGCCTGGGAAACCCAAGCCAATGGCCGATTTCTTTAGACATGAGGCCCTTGACATCAAGTCGCCCTCCCAACCGAAATACCTCGACTCAATTCAAATAACCAGGCGCATTCCTCGAAAGCATCACGACGAACGCCATCCCGCAAGTATGTGTCCGGGCACGATAGATAGCCGGCGGTGGTTCGTGGTTGGGCGTCATTCTGTGTCCTGCACCATGACAACACCGTGTGTTTCTCGTGAAGCCGCCGTCAGATATCGAGATGTCAACCCCACCATGAACCAGCGATGCCGAACGGAGCCAATCGGCAACGGTTGCGGGCTCTGAAGTCTCCGGGTTGCATAGCGAAGGCCGGCGTGCATGAGCCTCCACTTCCCCGACTTACCTACCGGCTTGGCGAATCAGATGTACCTAGTGAAGCGCAGCATCTCCAACTTCCAAGGGGGCAGATAAACAGTACTATGTAGATCTACTCTGTAACTGGGAGCACGGACAGCGTCGTGGCTTCAGCAAGGAGGAAGCAGCAGCAGCAGCAGCGGCAGCAGCGGCATGAGAACGCCAATGTGTTGGGGAAAATCGAACTCAAGGCTAGCTTGACGACCTTGCGGAGGAAAGTGATGGGATGGATGGCTTGCGGATTGCACAAGACACTGGCGGGTGTGCTGCTTTCAACTGAAGATATGAGCCAACCCTCTTTGGCCGGCTCCACCAAGCCAACCCATACGGCGGAGACAGTTATGGTCCGACACAAGGCCGCAAATCTGTGAGCACTGAGCCCTCTGTAATGCTGTTGCGGCCGAGGGGGGCGGGACGCAGGGAGACTTTTTCAACGGGCGTTTGCCGTGCGACTGCGCGCTACAGAGTAGACAAGGTCGAGGAAGAAGCAAGACAATGACGAGCTGGATACAGTTGGCCAGGGACGGGTACCTCGCCAACGATCGTCGTCGTCGTCGTCGTCGTCGTCGTCGGTGAAATCATTTCCATTCCTTGGCATGGCCGCCCTAAGATGTGGCCCTGCCAGTTCAGGGACAAAAACGCGAGCGACTGTATCCGTAGACACCCGTAGTAAGGTGTGCGGACACGGTATTATGACCTGCTGGGCAGTATAGTAGCAGGGTAGGCGGCAACGCGGAAGGCGGGACGTTTGGTGCAGCCTTGGTTTCGAACACGGGGCGGCATCGTGCCTCATCTAGATTGAGGGATCAGCAGACGAAGGAGCAGCCGCCCTTGTCTGGTGAAATGCGTTTCACAACCGAGACTGGCACACTCCATGTGGGTTGGACAAATTGCTTGGGTGATGTGTGGATTGCCCAGCACGGAGGGAGTCAACAGACACAGTCGGAGCTGAGGTTCGTGTCGCCAACCTGACGGGTTCCACGGCCGCTCCTTGGGCTTCTTGAGTTCTGGGGGCGGCCGGTCTCGAGCGGCTGGAGCACGATTGAGGCCTACCCATGCGGAACCGTACGTACTAAGGGCCCGGTTGACTTTGGATGGCGGTCGAGCAAACGCGCCGGCGGAGTATGCGTATTCATGCGATGGCGTTGGCCACCTCCTTCATTAACAGAGCAGTGGTTGTAAGTACGGAGTGGTTTGTACGTCATTCCATAGTGTACAAGGTGCTTCCCACTTGAGGGACGGACTCGAGCATACTCCGTAGTACTCGGGCAGTGGTGGCCCTGGTATCCGTACTAGACAGACAATACAAGCACAGGTATCCATCCGTACGTGGAATCTGGAGGACAGAGTGCGTGGACTACTCCGGATCATGGCAGAAGCATACAGGTATGGGAGCGCGGCAGAGGGATGATTCCAGGGAGATTCGGCAGAGAAGAGAGGAGGAGGCCGGGACCCGTCCGGATGCCGTATCCGTATGGTGTACGGATATGAAGCGAACAGGGGCCGGGACATGGAGCAGAGGACCGAGACTGGGACGGTATTCGTTCGGGGCGAGTGGACAGCGCATATTTTCAGGGTGGAGCATGCCTGGATGAACGATGAGATCTGACAGATGCGCTAGTCTGAAAAAAGGTAAGCGTGGCCTGTAGCCATGCAGTTCCCTGCAGACCGCTTGTTTATTTTCTTGGGGTCGGGGGCCTGAGGCATCAGGCAAGTCGTAGGAGGGAGGCGTTCGCAGCCACACCAGTGACACCACACAGTGAAAGGTTGGGACTTGGAACTGGACTACACTGTATCCGTATAGAGTGGCAGGAGGCTGGAGCAGAAGCAGCTGGGGGTGCCAGCCACAAGTCGACAGACCCACCCGCACTTGCTGTCTTGTGAAGTTGTGTCTTCTGCTTCCTGCCCTTGCGCCACTGCCATCTGTTGTCTGCCAACCGCCACCTGCCTGCTGGTTACTCCTCGCTTCCTTCCATCTGCTTCTTGGTGTGGCGCCCCCTCCCGTGATTGGCTCCTGAGGTTCTTGTTCGGAGGCAGGAGAGGAGAGAGAAAGTGGAAGAGAGAGGCAATGTTGCAAAGGAAGGAGGAAGCACAGACACTGTTCCTGCCTCCTCTCGATCGCCCCCCTACGGGCTACGCTGCTTGGTCTTGGTCTGCAGAGACATCGACCATCATCACATCACAGTCATCGCTTGCATCACGGCGACACCCACCAAGCAAGCACTCGCTCTATTCACGCCGCACGGATACTCTATACGCTATACGGCATGCCGCACTCTGGCTCTGGCAGCTGTGGGACGAAGGCTTTGCACACGACTGTTTCTCGGGTTTTGACACCGCAAGCGCTTGCGGTTGGGTTGAAGCTGCGCCGTGTTGCCGATGTTCTGGTCTAAACGCAGCGCATCATCAAACATGCATGGCAGCAGCTTTGAATCAGATCCCCGACTGCCCACCGTCACTCACGGCCAGACCCAACTCGCCGGCTCAGCGGCAGCACAGACTATCAAACGTGCCATATCTGATGCCAGATGCATCGCGGCACCGAGCAAACATAACGATATTCGTTACAACGGCCCATGGACCGGGCCTGGACTGGATTACCGTGGCTCAGCACCATCATTTCCACCTGGCCCTGGGCCCTTCCATCGTACGTAACAGAATTTCGTCGAAGCCCTCTCCCGAGATGATCACATCCGCTCGTTGACTCTTGAGTCGCCAATCAACTCGCCTCGTTCAGAACAGTGGTATCATGGCGCGCCGCACTCATCGCCACCAGATTCGACAGGAGGGCCGCCAATCTGCTGAGCGTCAATCCCGCGGCCCATCGGTGGGCACCAAGAGCCTGAGAAAATACAGCAGGCNGGGGGGGGGGGAGATGCCTACGGAACACTGCCCAACTACAGAACACCCTTACAAGCCGTCTGTACGGTGTACCACCGGCGGCAAAGTTGGGGACATCATGACATGCAACTGGGTGATGCTGCACTGCATCGTGAACCGCGGGCGCCATGCTGTATACATCAGGACGCCCGAAATTGCCCATTGGGCCGGCGAGACCAGCCTTTGGCATTTGCAGGCCTTTGTATGGGTCCTCCTCATCATGGTCCATCATAGCTCCATCGCCGACAGCCTCACTCGTCGGGACCTCGCGTCCGGGGTCCCCTGTTCCAGCCGTCCGTCATACGTTAATCGTTACGAGGTGTGCGAGGCTGTCCTCACCATCCAGTCTCGGTCTCAGGCTCCTTTCTCTCCCTTACCTGTAAGTAGCCTCCTCCCCAAGTAAGACCTCAGACCTCAGGCGTTGGCTGGCCCCGCATAAGTGGCACACTACAGGAGACTAGAATGGCACCAGATGCTCGCCGAACACCTTATGCATTCATCCAAGTCATCCACTCGCCCAGTCAAGAGTCGAGACCTCTCGCACTCGACATCAACCTGACCTGTTGCCCGCACCGCTACACCGAATCGACAATCTTCTGTGGCCTCAGGCAACAGTGCTTCAACATCCCTCGCCTTGACAGCGAATCAGGCCCCCAACAGACCCTCCCCGTTCCGCCCGTGTGTCGCTCCGAGCCACACAGACGTGCAGCCTCGCTGCAAGACGCATGCACCACGCACATCCAACGCAGCGTTGCGGCGCTCGTGGGCGCCCCCTTCCCTTCAAGCCCGGCGGGTTTCTCGCCCTCACTCAGCTGCCCGCATGCTCATGATGATATCCACCCTTTTCCCGGTCAAGGAACACTATCCTGGTCCGACCTTTCAAACGGTCGTTCCTAATCTCGGGCCCATGTGCGACCCATGACCAACGTTGGCCAGCGCCTCTACACTAGGATTCGAAGGGGAGGAAAAAAAAAAAAAAGGCTCTTCCAGAGGCAATCCGAATCATGTTCCTTTGCCCGCCTCTGCCTTTGACTCCACCCTCTGCTCCTCTGCTGCTTCGTCTCCGGCCAAGCTGTCAGTCTGTCTGTCTGTCTGGGTCTATACGGATACCGGGTGGAAACAACTCGAGGGGCATTTGCCGCGCTCGTACTGAAATCTGACGAGACAGGCCCAGCTTGATCGGCCACGGCGGCCCACGGCGGGCCAAAGTCCCTTCACCGATACCCTCTGCTCCCCGCTCTATCATCGGACCTGCCGCCAGCAAACACAGACAACACAGCCCAGACAGACTTGTTGGAACTCCCTAGGCCGGTGCAGTAGTGTCGCCTAACCTGCACAATGTGCTACACTACATAGTACAGTCCCAACCACGGCGGCCCCTCGAGTGCTAGCGCGACCGAGAGTGTGGTAGGTATCGATGTCAAGACTTTTCACCACTCTCATCAACTCGACCGTCGCGCACTTACCCAACCATTCACAGTGACTCGAGAATGGTCGACGACATGGGGGGGGTGGTGTAGCCAGTCCAGTCAGCTCGTCACCAAACTAGCGGCCCTGTGGTCCTATGTATCAGGATCGGGAACACGATTCATTGGACCGTGGCCGCTTACAGTTGTCAAACGTCTCTACCCCTTCCACTTCCTCTATCTCGTTTGACGCAAGCATCTATCCAGGACGGGGACGTAGCGGCGGCTGATTTGGTTAGGGAAGCCTTGTCAACCAATCATTCCGCTACGAACGATCTGCGCAAACTGCAGATGAGAGGAGCGGTGCAGCCACAGGGCGGCCTAGGAGGAAACTGTGTGCGAAGTGCACTACACCCCGAAAGTGTAGGAAGAGAGACCTGCGACCAGCGCCGCCCGCAGACCCGAATGGGAAGCGATGGGCAGGCAGTGAGCCAAGCAGCAGCCGTGGGACGGCATTGATCCGCCGCCAGCCTGCGAGGCAGCTTCTGCAACAGAAAGCCCGCCGGCCACCAGATTTCACACTCGTCGGCTCCTTGGACTTCATGCAAACAGTTTGCCAAGCGCCACGCAGGCTCCGACCTTCTTGCTCCGAGACCGAGACCGTGACAGTGAACCAATCAGCCTTTGTTCCGTCCAGGCATTCCCAAGTTGCTCGCCCTGTTCCCCCAGGATGTGGTATCAGCAACACCAACACCGATGTGATGATTTGCAACTACGAAGTTCACACGCGGCATTGACGACGGCGTTGGATGTGTTGCCAACAACAACAATAACAACAACAGGGCTTGCAACAAGTCATATGCGTACGGATACAACAGCACATATCGCTTGCATCGCTAGGCAGGGCCTAAGTCGCGGTGGAGCACCTGGTGTCTCATCCCATCATGTTTCGACCGCACTTCCATGCCTGATTCTAGCATTCCCAGGGCTGTGTTTTTTTCTTCTTTGTGGTCAGCTCATAGTCTTTAGCGCCAGACAACCTGGCAGGAAAACGGGCACATTCGCCCTGCGGCGAACGCCAGCACAGGGCAGGTTCGAGGCAGAAGAAAAAGAAGAAAAGAAGTTGCGCATCTCCAAGTCGCAGGGTGCCGCGTGTTGCCTCGCCTTCGGCCCATGACGATTCTAAAAAGGGCGAGCAGCCAGCAGAGACCAACATGAGCACAAGGCCCTCCTCCCCCATTCGACCGACGGGGGGGGGGGGGAGAGAAGGAAAGTGAGTGAAAGGGCAAGGAGCAAGAGACAGACTGTGTTCGCTCCATCATCAGGGTCATCCCATGCATTACGTGGGCTAGTTTGGCGACGACTCACGCACGCCCCGTTTCTTCGACACCCACCGGCCATCCGTTTCGTCTGACACACACTCAGTCAGTAACCGCAGCAGGGGTCGACAGAAGCACGGCTGGGGGTGATGGATGAGAGTCATCACAACAGACCACATACGCCGCTGTACTATGTACGCACATACACACGCGCACTCGTTCTGTCACACACCCTACCACACCTCACCACACCCTCACCCCCCCTTGGGACGGGGGGGACCACTTTACCTGGTGCGTCAGACAATACCTGCTCGTATATTGCGCAGAGTCGCCAATCAGCGATGCTAGCGTCTTCCTATCGGCTGTTCTGACTGCTCCAACAGAGAAACTCTGCTGGTCACTCGTCCACCCCCTCGTATTGCGTCGACCCCCCCCCTTACGTCTCTCCCTCTCTCTTTCACACCCTCTCACACCTTTCACGCCCCTCCCCGTCCAAAACGCCAGCTCTCAAGCCTCAGGCCCTCACTCAACTCTAACCCACTGGCCTGCCGCTCACGTCGAACTCAAGAATAGATGGTGCATTAGTGGGCCCATGGCTAAGACATGGCAAGCTGTCCATCCTTGTACTGGTAATGTCGAAGACGACCGGCCCCCCAGGAGCCACCCACCGTCAATGGTGGATGCTCCACGCAAGACACGCCTTTCGACATGGGTACGTAGCGCTAGCATCATTTCGCCTCGTTCCTCATCGGGGTGGTGGCAGTCATTATCAACCACCCATATCCCACCGTCGTGCAGCTGGGCAGAACTCATTTCGAGAACATCAACCACCAACACCTTCTTCACCACGCTCCTTCCTGTCGACCTCTCTTCAACTTCATCACGATCCTCGGGAGCACTGGATTTATCAAGTCGCCCTTCACCCTCCGATCAACCAACCCCAACTTTGACCGACCTCACTACGACGCTCTTCCCACCCCCGGCGACAAGTACGTGTTTGACTCGTTGATTCGACGTCTTGCACTACATATCTCTACTCGACCCAAAGGACTATCGACCCGTTTGGCCATAGGACATTTGCCCAGGACTTTGCTTTTGGACTCCCAAGACATAACACGACCCAGAGGACACAAAGGCCGTTTCTACTTTTTTTTTCTTCTCTCTATCTCTCTTATTATCTTCTCTACGTTTGGATCTCGCCTTCGAGACCCAGACCCAGACCGCCAGAAGGGGAAAAAAAAAGGATTCCCATTTGGACCCGCAGAAATCATATAACATGCAGCATGTATCGGGATTTGGCTATCCCACTCCCCCCGCTTCGCCGGTGTACGACAGCACAAAATGCTCGATCCAGCAGCCCATTACAACAGCACCCCACTGCCAGGCACGATACATCCCGTTGACGCCAGAGGAGAGGCTAGGGAGATTCCTCGAGGGCAAGTTGCAGTTGACGACCATTCTTGGAACTGGCGCTTATGGCGTTGTCTACTCCGCCGTGGATGTCAAGACCGGAATCCGTTATGCCGTTAAGTGTCTCAGCAAATTCAACCCAGATGGAACCCCATTGGATCGTCGACAGGTTGCCTTCCAGAATCGGGAGATTCGTCTGCATTACTTGGCCTCGGCCCACCCCAACGTGGTGTCGATGCTGAAGATTGTTGACGACCCGGACTGCATCTATGTTATCTTGGAATATTGCCCGGAGGGTGACTTGTTTTTCAACATCACCGAATGTGGTCAGTATGTTGGGAACGACGATCTCGCCAAGAGAGTCTTCCTCCAGATCTTGGATGCGGTTGAGCACTGCCATTCTCTGGGAATCTACCACCGGGACTTGAAGCCGGAGAACATTCTTGTGTCGGACCACGGAGAGACCGTCAAGCTCGCCGACTTTGGCCTCGCAACCTCATCTGACCGGTCTGAGGACTACGGATGCGGCTCAACATTCTACATGAGTCCAGGTAGGCATTTTACTCCCGGGGGGGCCTTTCCTATTCCTCAACCCCCCCAAGCTTCGAACACGACTGACGTTTTTCTTTTTTTCCTCCCAATTTAGAATGCTTGGACCACTCGGCCCGTAGGCCTTTCTACTTTTGCGCCCCCAATGATGTATGGAGTCTCGGAGTCATCCTGGTCAACCTCACTTGTGGACGCAACCCATGGAAGCAAGCCTCCTTCGAGGACTCTACCTACCGGGCTTACACGCGGTGTCCGGAGACTCTAAAGAGCATCCTCCCAGTGTCGGATGAACTGAACGACATCTTGGGAAGGATCTTCGCCCGGAACCCGGACCAGAGGATCACCCTGTCCGAGTTGAAGGCCAGGATCCAGACTTGCTCTAGGTTCACCATCCCGGCGATGCCCACCTCTGTGTTCTCGACACCCCCGGCTTCGCCCGCCCACACCACTGAATACGTTAGTTGCGAGGACACGATTGTCGACGACTACGACAACGCTCTCTCGCCCGCCTCGTCTTCCTCAGACGAAGGTTCTACATGTTCCTCGGACGACGGCTCACTCACTTCGAGTGGCTCGACTATTGACGACCTTGACGAGGAGTTCCTCCAGGAACAACAGGAGGCAATGACATGCCACGCCCAAGTATTCGAGCCGGAGGATCTTCGGACGCCCTTCTTTCCCACTCAGGAGTTTGTTCCCCAACAGTACACTGGACCTGTCCCATCGGTAGCCGGACATCAGGAACCCCCCCTTCACTCCCACATGCCCGCACCTGGCCATATGCCAGCCCAGGTTCCAATGCAGGCACCGAGCTGCCCGTCAAAATCCTTCGTCCAATTCTGGTGGGGAGACGTGTTGAAGTATGCTCAGCAGGCCCCTGCTATTCATCCTCACGTTCCCTTCCACCACCAGGTTCCGATCTTCTCTCATCCTCAAGGCTGCTACTAAGCCAGCCTCCATATCCGTAACGTTCCGTCAGTCTGTTTACAGGATACCGTCGATGCGCATATCCCGGATTGCTTCGGCAAATCAAACCAGCAACGAAAACGCCTAATCACACCAAACGTTTTTAACCCATGGACCAGACGACCCCATGAGGATACCTAATTCCGTTATGAGATATGTGGACCACGTTTTGCCATTGGATATACCAGCGTGGAACCGGATCTGTTCAAAAGCCTAGCGAAAAAAAAAAACGGTCCGGAGCTCTTTTCTTTTTCAACTTCTCCATCGCCCGCCATCTTCTCAGAGGCGTGGTGGCTGTCTTATTTTATGCTTTGTTTGTGTCATTTCAGCGCGGAGTTGGGATTTGGAAAGATGATGGGGGATGGTCTACTACTACCATCTGTTATGGATAGCCTTTGGGTGCATATTAGGCGCAACGGGATAAAGAGATGGGAAAGGACGGGGGGTTCTTTTTTGGATGGAGTTTCTTTATTTTCGGGGGAGATTTTGGGCATTCGATTCTAATGCATCCTCTGGTGCGCAAGCACCCGAGAGGGTCTGCTTTGCATGGCTTCCTGTTTCTGAGTCATTGGACGACCTCATCCTGCTCCTGGGTTCTCAGTAGAGGGGGGACAAGGCCATGTTGATGGTGCTTGAGCGAACACTGGGGGCAGGCAGATACGCCGAATTGGCGAAGACGCGAGAGGAAAATATGGTTTAGACAATACCTGGGTCAAAGAACCGGATATCTCGCCGCGAGTCTGTTCGCACGAGGAAGACTCTTGCAGGAGTCTAGGGATAGGAAACAGCAGCAACATGCTGTTTTACTTTTTGAATACAAACATTCAAAAACACATCCAAACCTGTTCTGTGTGAGACGATCTGGAGAGCTAATAGTGGAAAGGAGCACCATGAGTGAGTGGCCCAAAGCTAGTGGAATGATCAATGGCCGTGTGTTGGGATGAATGAGCTTCTTCAAAGTCGTGTTTTTCAGTTGGGGTTGGCCTTGTATTCTTTTCCCTTTTTTATTCCCCGTTTAGGAACTTGGTTGTCCGTTTGCGCAATGCCGCATTGGGCTGGCTATTCCAGAACGTCTCGAGTTGTTCCTGTCTGGGTTTGCGTGAGGAACCTCTGACAACTCTGAGCGGGTGTGATGGATGTATGTATGCATTCCCCCCACCCCCGTCCATCTACTCCCACGTATTACCCTGCGAAGCGCGTCTTGTCGAGCTGCGGTGTAAAGTCTTGTCGGCAAAAAAGAACCACTTTTTCTCGTTCTCTCTTGACGAACAGAGCGGCCGCTGCTTTTGGTGGTAGGATGATGCCGTAGCACCCCCCCCCCTTCGAGAGTCCCCCGGAGAACAAGGGACGGCGAAGAGCAAAGAGCAGCGGGCGAGGTCCCCGGACACATACACACACACACACACACACACACA
>NWBT01000046.1:1595424-1608184 GCA_003386485.1 Colletotrichum lentis
GGGGGGGGAGACGTGTGTTACTGTTGTGTGAAACCTGACCGGCGAGCATGGTGTTTTACGGCCGCGAAAAGAGAACCACCATCGTATCTGTACGGTCCAAGTAAGTTTCCATCATCATCCGGGGACCACCTCGGACGACGACGACAAGCTGCAGGGTTGATGATGGCATCGTCGACTTCGGCCGGCCTAGATTAGGAGAAATCTAGGAGAACAGCAAGCAACTTCGGACATGGAGTTTAGCCTTTTTTTTAGCCTTTTTTTTTTCTCTCTCTCTCTCTCTCTCTCTTTTCCCTTCTTTTCCTTTTTACCCTACCAGGCCAATGGTCTTCTCGGTGGGGTGAATGGTGAGACAGTGACAGTTTGCTTGTCTGGGCACTTTTCGAGTTGTCATGCATCTTCTAGAATTTGACCCGGCACCGACTGAAGCGAGGGTGGGAAGGGGAGACAAACATTCTTTCTGTTTGTCTTGTTTTCTCTTTTGAGTTGCGCGGGCTCAAAAGACCGAGGAAGGATCAACAAAAACATCTGCGAATATGCTCAAAAAGGTGGTCATGTCTGCTGGATCTCGAGATATCCTCAGGGCAAGGTTCCCGGGGCCCTCGGCGATTCTGCGACGACGGGTACCATAGCTGATACTCGTTTGCGACTCCTTCCGGGAAAGGATGAGAGAACGCTCGGGGACGAAATCCCACACCGGTCTCATCGCGCGATGCTTTTCTTGGGACGAGGACGAACTCAACTCTCTGAACGGACGGGGACGGACGAAGCGCCAACTTTGGGACGAGTCCCCCTTTTTGAAAGGGGGGCTTTCGTCTTCCCCCCTTCCCCCGACCTGCTGAAATTCTTGGCATCGTTCCATCTCGGTTCGCGGACGTCGGGATTGTCAGATGAGACAAAANGGGGGGGGGGGGGGGAGGTTCTCTCTCGACCGTAGGGCTGGCGACGCTCTGATGCCCCCCCCCCTTTTCCAACGGAGGACATGAAACGGGGTTTCACAATGGACTTTTTCTCTTTTCTCCCTCTTGAACCATGAGTTTAAGTCAATCAAGCCTTTGGTTGAATGGAAAGTGTAACGAGACGAAGAGCAGAACAGAATTACCAAACAGAGGGGAGGGGGGAACCATGGGAAAGTCAATCATTTGCATCGTGACAGGATCCAGCAATAGCCGCGAAAAAACAGCAGCCCACCCGCTTTGTGTCTGCAACCCTCTCTCTCTCTCTCTCTCTCTCTCTCTCTCTCTCTCTCTCTGTGTGTGTGTGTGTGTGTGTGTGTGTGTGTGTGTGTGTGTGTGTCTCTCTCTCTCTCTCTCAACCATCCTCGAATTCGGTCCGGCCAAAGCTTTTCTTTTTTTTATTACCACATCTGCTCTTCCCCCTTCCTAGCGCATCAACTTTATCTCGTTCCATATCGTTTTGGTCTGAAACCCTACATCGTGCCCTGGATGAGGCTGACGGCTTCCCTTTTTTTTACTCAGTCGCTGGGCTTGATCGGGCCCCCGGGGACGGGAGCTTGGGTGACGATGGGCCCACCCGGCACCGGCCTGTCCGGGACGAGGGGTCCGCCCGGGATGGGTCTGTCGGGAACGATGGGTCCGACGGCGATGTCCTCGTGGCAGGACCAGAGGGCCGCGGTGATGGCCCGCTCGAGGTTCCGGATCTCAAGGGGCGGAGCGTTGCCGTGGACGAGGAGCAGGCCCGTCAGGGTTGCGCGCAGACCAGCCACGTCCGACTCCCTGCAGGGGCCGACGGCGAAGATTGGGCGCCCGGCGGACGGCGCGGACGTGGTGGTTGCGTCCCCGAGGCTGCTGACGGTGGTGTCGTCGACCGCGACGCCCTTGCCCGCGAGTACGTCGGCGAGGTGCAGGAGGACCATGTAGGTTGCCAACGAAGGTTTGGTTCCATCCGCAAAGGGCGCCAGCAGGGCGAGGTAGGCCTCCCTGAGGGCGGCGGCGGCGGTGTCGGTGTCGGTGTCGGTGTCGACCCCCCCGGCGCGCTCTCGTAAGATTGTCGCGGGAAAGCCTAACAAAGGATAGAAATTTTAAGCAAAATAAACATTGTCAACAGCCCCGATCACTCACCAAGACGGGGGAATAGAATCATTTAGTTACGTACCGGCTTCGACTGATTTGGGTTGAAGGGCGGCAAACTATCACGAGGAGTCAACCCTAAATGTTCAGGACCAGACAGACCGACCTGGGCCACCGCTGTCTTGGGGACCGACCCTGGAGAGAGGCGGAAGGGGAAGAGGGGGAAGGGGAAAAAAGGAAGAAAAGAATACGAGAAAAAGAAACCCCCCCCCCATAACTTGCCTCACGCTTTCCGGGCTTGATGACCGGGATTTTGATGGGAGGACGCAGGATAAGGCTACCTAGGGTCGCGCGAGGCGTTCCTCCGCCCGGCAGGAGGGTCGTTGAGCCGTCCCCTATCCCGAACCGAGGCGCGGCATGGCAAAGAACCGCAACACCAAGCATCAGCAGCGCCAGAGTGAAGGACCGCATCGTGACGGTAATGCGTCTACAAGATGAGAACCATCTGAACCGAAGACTGTAGTGGACCGGGAAGTGAGAGAGACCCGAGAAATCCACGAATGGGTCTCTTATACTCGGCTGGCCAGCGTTGAACTTGGGCGTGAGGCCTCTCGTAGGTATTGGTAGTCCCGGGGGGCCAAATATACCAGCGGTGGTGAGAACGCAAAGCTCTCTCTACCACACTCCGTGCTGGTGCTGCAAGCCATCAGACATATAATGGTAGGGAGAATAGGCGGCGTGGTTTATGCTAATTGTACGAGCCGTCAACACGGCCTAAATTAAAGCAAATGGCATCGGACAAGCGTCAACCAACCTCCGTTTAATATCCGGCGCCTGGCGGATGATATTCAACCTGCAGGGCCCNGGGGGGGGGGGCACGATTGTGTGTACCATGGTCATATCAACCGGATGGTCCCAGATTGAAGATCCAGCAAAAGAGGTTCTTGCGTCGCCTTTACAATGGCCGTCTCATATATTTGGGAATTCCATTTGGGGGCCTCGGGATGGCAGGGCCGCGGCTTCAGTCACCCGTATCACGCCATGTTCACCCAAGACCAGCCACTTGAAAGGGGTTTTTGGCAATCTAGAAGACCCCCCTTTGACATTTTGGTCAACCGTGATAACTCCACCTGGCTGTATATCGAAGATTGATCCGAACGGGGCGGGGGGGGGCAACTGCATGACCGGAACCAATGTTTGGCCTAGCCGGCCCATCTGAGAGACTAAACGAGGAAAAAAGAAATGAAAAAAATAGAAAAGCCTAGAGCGTGACGAGTAACTGGATTTCCATGCTGTTGGTTGATACTGGTTGTATGGCTGTTGGTTAGCGTTGCTTGATAGTCTGTACATCTTCCGAATGCCACTTGGAGATGAAGCATGTATAATAGGCAGAGGGTGGTCCTGGGAGCCGTGGCTTCGCCGGATCTAGGCCAGGGGCCAAAACTAACTCACGTCCCCAAGATGATTTTCGTGGCCTCCGAGTATCACAGATTCCACGCATGGTTTCAATACTTTCAAATCACCGGGGGGCCCCATTGTCATCAGGCTCGACGACCCGGGGTCCGAAGAAGTGGCTGATACTGCGGAAACACCCACATTCATCCGGATGTCACCCCCCCATTGACCGTACAACTAAACTGCCTGGACGCTTTCGTCGCTTTCCACGCCAGCATGCAGTGTGTCTAGTGCCTAATGCGCTTGGGTACTGAGCCCCCTTTCACTTCTAGTCACCTCCGAAGAAAAGTAAGAGGGGAGCCTCCAAGATTTACGCTCACCCAGGCGGGGGGGGGGACTTGAGTGTGACTTCTGAGACGGCCCCGATGCCGGGAATCGTGCGCAGGTTTTCATCGCTTCTCTTCTAGAAAAGCTCGCTCGCTGATCTGCTCCTTGCACAGCCCGGCCCGTAGTGCACTTCTCGTCACAGTAAACGGTCCAGCTGTTCGACGCCCGGAGCCGCGTGGCCTCCCAGGATGGCATCGATGGCGTTGAGATCGCCGGGGTCGAAGAACTCAAAGACGTCGAACCCGGCGGGCCCCTCGAAGAACGAAGGGTCGAACGCCGCAGCGGGCTCGCCGTGCGACAGCAGGTTCTCCATCTCGGCATTGCTGCCCGTGTCGGGTCCGGCGCCGGCGGCCGCGTGGTCCTGACGGGGCGTGGAGCCCGGCGCGTCCGCGGGGCCGTTGGCGCCGGTCTGCTGCTGCTGCTGCTGCTGTTGCTGCTGCTGCTGCTGTTGCTGCTGCTCGCTCAGCGCGTTGGAGCAGACCTGGTCGATCTCCTGGATGACCTGCTCGGCCAGGTCCGCCATGACGAGCGCGGACCGCGACATGCCGCCGCCCAGCTCCCGGAGCATCTTGCACGTCGACTGCAGCTGGCGGCGAGACCTCGCGGTCAGCATCGGCACCTTGCTGGACCGGAGCTCCCTGTACGCGACTCGGAGGGAGAGGGACACGGCGTACGGCACAAACGTCATGTGCGGCAGCGAGCTGCCAAAGTCCGTGACGATGGCCGTGATCTTGACGGCGGAGAGGGACTGTCGGGTGTTTGCCAACGACAGGTAATCGGACCGCGTTGACCCGATTGGGTTTCGGCAGGACAGAATGGCAACGCCGTGATAGAGTAGCTCGATGGAGGCTGCCGAACACGAAAAAAATCAGTCATCTCGTCAAAACGTATTCCAGCAGAAAGGGGGGGGGATATTGGGCCAGCTGCTAATAGCGCACTTACCCAGTAGACGGGACTCGACACCAAGAGCGTGCGCCTTTTCGACGAGGCTGTCGAAGCTCGGGAGGTTTTCCATGACGACGCAGCCGGTGTTCTTGGCCGCCGGGCGGTACAGATCGATGATGCAGGCCAGCAGGACGACGATGTCGAGAAACAGGCGGAAGCAGCTGTCCTGCTCGGCGATGCAGGCCTCCATGTTGCGGCCCAGGTCCCTCTCGTGGATGATGACGGGCCGGCCGTGGAAGGCGGCGTTGAGCTGGTCCATGGCCCAGACGCAGCAGAACAGGCGGGTCAGGTAGGCCGGGTCCTCGGAGCGGGCGGGCGGGTTCTCGAGGTGGAGGCCGACCGTCTGGGCGTTGCTCACGGCCTGCGCGGCCAGCTCGGCGGAGAGGTGGCGGTCCGGGGAGAAGTGGGTGTAGAGCGAGAGGACGACGAGGATGGCGACGGCCTGGACGCGGTCCTTGACGAGGCCGAGGCCGAGGGCCTTGCGGACGGCGGACGACAGGCGCAGGGCGAACTCGGGATAGGCCAGGGCCTCCTCGGACGAGTGCTCGCCGAGCGTCAGGTAGGGCCTCGCGCTCGGGTTGGACCCGGCGGCCAGGCAGACGGCCTGCTTGCAGAGGATCTGCGATATCGTCGACGTCGGCCGCTCGAGCATGTCCAGGTTCATGACGGGGAGGATGCGGTGGACGTCGCGCAAGTAGATGGCCTTGAGCTGGTCGTAGTGTTCCTGCCGGGGCAGCACGGCAAGGAACTGGTGCTCGGCGTGGTCGACGGAGACGGCGGACGACGCGAGCTCCGTCGTGAGGTTGTTGTTGTTGTTGTTGTTGTTGTTGTTGTTGTTGTTGTTGTTGTTGTTGTTGTTGTTGTTGTTGTTGCTGTTGTTGCTGTTGTTGCTAATGTTGTAGTTGTTCCTGTCGGTCCTGCGGGAGTACCAGACGCCGACGGCGTTGGACTCGGCGTAGCCGCGACTCGTGCCGGGGCTGCCGGCGAGGAAGATGCCTTCGGGGTTCAGGTCGCCGACGAACCTGTCGTCGTTGTGCTGGCCGGAGTCCTCGTCGACCTTGAGCGCCGGGCTGGTGCTCCGGGGCAGACGCGCCCGGTCACCGGAGGCTGGCCGGGGGGGTCTGGGTCTGGGTCTGGGTCCGGGTCCGGGTCCGGGTCCGGGTCTGGGTCTGGCAGCCGGCGAGAGCGAGACCGGGGTCGCGACGTGAGGCTCTGGGCCGCCCCCCCGTACCGGAGGCGCGGAGCCGGCGGCCTCGACCCTGTCATCCCGCCGCGTCTCCGTGGCGCTGCTGGCACGTCTGGCCGTCGTCGTCGGGCTGCTTTGCTGCAGATGAGACGGTTCCGTGGAACTTGCCACTGGTTCCGGGGAGTCCTCGTCGACGGCGGCCGTAGACGAAGCCGAGTCGGCGAAGCGCCCTCTCTTCCGCCAGTGAACCGCATGCGGAGGCGGCGACTCCCCGTCGCCCAACGGGTGCTCACATCGTTTCTGTAACAGCGGTCAGCACACACACACACACACACACACACACACACACGCACACACACAATCACATTCTGTCGACTCAGATGGGCATGCAAAGTGCTTTCAAGACGAGGCGCGATCTGATTGGCTGCATGCGCGGGCGCCCCCCCCCCCCGAACGGTCCTGTGGGATCGAGTTGGGATGGTTCGGCATGGACCAAAGGGCACACAGCACAACATCTGGCTGTTGTGTCGTGTTGTGTTGCGTNGGGGGGGGGGGGGGGGGGGGCGGTTGATACAGGGGGGAACAGACAGACTAACCTTGCGTCTCCGACACGTGTCACATGCGTGGAGAGCAATCTTGCGCTTTTGCACGGGGACGTTTGTGGTGTTGATGAACTTGAGGTTGAACATGGCGGGACGTGAAGAGGAGGGAATTTTACGACGCATATGTAAGTAGTGTACGATGTAGTCTAGACACGCTTGGAGGGGCCGGGCCGACCGGAGCACCCGGGACCCGAAAATGCCGACATTTAGCCCGTAGACCAGAGGCTTTTGATGTGCAACATGTCGAAAGTGTGTTTCTGTACACCAGCATGTGCTTTGCTAAAGGACGAACAGCGGCAGCTCAACTGTAAGTCAGCCTGTGGTACTTGGCTAAATAAGTATAGTTACAATGTATTAATTTAGTAATACCCGAAACAGTCCTGTTCTCACCCTGGTTTACCAACCATCTATCTAGTGTCTGACGTTGTTCAGTCAGTGTAATAGTGAACATTGCTACGTCTGGCAAGGGTCCTCTCCGTAATGTTTGTTTCTACTGGGATTTGATTTTCTCTTTCTTTGTCTTTGTTTGGATTCTGGGTATTGTGGCGATAGGCTGACTAGTCAGTCCTCCATGAAGAAAAAGTCGTAAAAGTGCCACTGCCACCGCCACCCAGACGTTACATATCTAGGTCAACTATAAACTCCACATACCGCCAAGCTTGACTCGGGGATTGAGAGTAGAGTCGTAAATTGCTACAGTCATCATGCTAGTAGCCAGGATATAGGTCAAGTTTGAGAACGCATCTGGAGGACAAGACACCATCTATTGACGCCAAGTACGCCAGTCCGTGGACGTGCAAGACAGCGCGATACAACGTACTACACTGCACAGAGTCAAACCCCCCCATCACGTCTTGTTGACAAACACTTACTTCCCAAGCTGGCGACTAGCCCGAGACAGGAAGCACCAGGCACGAGTCGCTCCCCCTTCCGAAATGCACCGCATGCCGAGCCGGGCGCAACGTGGTTCCGGTGGCCGGGTCCTCCCCGGATCCCAGATTGACGCCGTACTTGGGGAAAATTGCCGCCGGCGACGACCAGGCGGATGCTGGAGCCGGCCGGGACCCTGAACGCCGTGTCCGAGAGGTCCAGCGCGATCAGCTTCGGGTCGCGGCCGGCAGCCAGGCGCCTGTACTGCTCCGTGACGCTCCGCGACGTGCCCTGGGCGTCGACGACGCTCAGGCGCACAAATAGGTCGCAGAACGGGTTGTCGCTCGAGTGGACCAGGTCCACGGACGGCCGCCCCATGATGTCGAGGGCTTCCGTCAGCGGCGCCGTGGTAAAGGCGACGACGTCGGCCAAGGTCGGCGGCGAGTGCGGCGCCGTCCGGGAGGGGTACCTTGATGGCCTGGGTCGTGTAGCCGGAGGTTTCGGCCGGAAGACCGAGGGCCCACCCGACGGCCCGGTCGAGGAGTCCGGCCAGGAAAGAACGGCGAGCTGCGGCTTGTTCGGTCCTCGTAGATTGCACAACCGAGAGAGAGAGGGAANGGGGGGGGGGGGGCAGAATGTGCACAAGAGGCCTGCCGGTGGCGACGACCAATGGAGCCAGGACGACGCGCTCCCTTGACAAAGGGGGCTGGATCGAGGAGGCGTTGGCGTGTTCTCGGGTGAACCCATGGTGTCCGTGGCCCCCCCTCCACCTCCCCGGCAAGAGGGAGGTATTAACGCCGGAACCAATCTCATCCCGCTGGATGGCGTGATGGCTTGACAAGACCAATAAACCTCTCGCGGCTGTCTCAGTCATTCACTTGTAGGGCTAACTTCTATCTGGTCTTGTTCACGTGACAGTCCATTGGAATGAGCTTGATGCCGATGGTTGGAGTTTGCCTGATGAGCTGTAACAACGTCAAACACGACAACTTCTTTGCTGGTGTCATTCATCACCGGCCACGGTTCCGGGCTCTGCCGACGGTGACGGGAGCCGCCAGTGATTAAGTGAAGTGGCATGGACGGGACGGTCGGGGCTCTTGACAAAGCTTATGTAAAACGCCAGACGTCACTCTGATATGCAATGCGGGGTTGAGCGGCAGCAGCCATGAAGGGCGTTCCAGGTTTATATGCAACCACAGAGGCCGAGCGATGAACCTCTTTTTGATTTGTTTTGCTCGAGGTTATCCAGCTTTCCGTCTTGTTTCCATCTGTTCACCGAAGAGAAACCTCATGATGATGTCCAACAAGCCCGGGCAGTTTCGAGCCGAGTGAGTACAGCCAGCCGTGGGTGGGATCGAACCGAAACAAGTGCTGCTGACCTTGTCCATATCGTGCGTGGTTCGGCCAAGACAGCTACAAATCCTATGCAACTATACAACCATGTCCATGTGCTAATGAGAAACCCAGCCTTCCCGAGCTTGCTCGGCATCTGCTCGCCAGCGGCCTTCACAAGAGCCAACCGACTTCTCGGCGCGTCCGTGTCATACTCAACCACACGTACATCGTCGACACCACCAAGGCGATCCACGTCTGGGAGCATGTTGCCTACCCCCAGTACTATGTACCCACGTCGGAGCTCCGAAACTGCAGCTGGGAGGACAAGCAAGACATCCCGTCGCCGGGGGATGCGTCGGCCGTGGCGGCACACGTCGTCCGGGTCACCGTCCCCGGCAAGAACGGCAGTGAGAGCGTGACGACCGACCGCGCTCTGAGGTTCTCCGAAGACGAGGGGCTTGACGGCGTGCTGAGGGGCATGGTACGACTCGAGTTCGGCAGCATGGGTAAGGTTACCGCGTGGGAGACCGNCCCCCCCCCCCCTCCCCCGCCAGAGGAGATTGCTGACGACGACGACAAACTAGATGGATGGCTGGAAGAGGAGACGCCCATCTACGTCCACCCCAAAGACCCGTTCAAGCGCATCGATATCCTCCCGTCCTCGCGGCCGGTCGAGGTCAGGGTGGCCGGGAAGACCGTCGCCAAGACCGACTTCGCCGTCCACTTGCTGGAGACGGGCCTGCCCACGAGATACTACCTCCCGCCGGCGTCGGTCGACCAGGCGGCGCTCCGCAGGAGCGAGCTCGTCACGCAATGCCCGTACAAGGGCGACGCCGAGTACCACCACGTCGTCGTCGACGGCGAGGAGCACAGGGACTTGGTCTGGTACTACCGGCTCCCGACGCACGAGAGCGCGGGCATAGCCGGCCTGTTGTGCTTTTACAACGAAAAGGTCGACATTCTCTTGGATGGCGAACTCTTGGAGAGGCCCACAACCGTCTTTTCATAGATGGCGTTTCAAGGGAAGGGGGGGGGGGAGGAGACAGCCCGGGTTGGGAAGTTGGAAGAAAAAGGGGACGTTTTGTCGTGCCCGGGAAATACCGGGTTGCGCTTCGAGAGCAAAAACCCCGAGTCTGACGGAACAAGCTCACCGCGGACCCATGGCTTGAGTCGTCCGAACAGCCGGTCCATACTTGTTCTGATTTTGCCTTGTTGATTCCTGTATTTCGGATCCCCAAATAGTCCAAGTTTTCACACCTTGTTCAGCTCGCTCGTAGGTCTTTCGCGAGCCGGCTGCCGGACAGAATGTTGCGGAGTTGATGGCACCGTCGTCGTCACTGTTGAACGCGTATCGCGGACTTCAGAAAAGCCGGCGACCCGAAAGCTACTCGACCTTGACCCGCGCTGGATGGAAGAATCGGTAGCCATACTATTGAGGCCCCGAGTGAAAGTGTACCTAGAATAAAACTCGGCTTCTTGTTACCCTAGCCGGTCTGCGGTGCCGCGAACTCAAAAGTACCCGGTCATCGACCCGTACGGACCGGCCCCGTTCGCATCGAAGCCCTGAGGGATAAAGTCGTCCATGAACCCTAGGGGCGCCATGCCATAGAGGCCCGGGGGGAACGCCTGCATGGCGTGCGTGCAGTCCATGCCTTCCTGCGCCGGCTGGTCCTCTTCGACGGCGGCGGCGGCGGCCTGCTGCTGCTGCTGCTGCTGCTGCTGCTGCTGCTGCTCGAGGAGCAACAGCCGCTCGCCGCGTTCCTTCAGCCGGGACAGGGAGGCCTGCTGCGGCGTCGGCGAGGCGAGGGCCGGCGGCAGGGACCGGAGGACGGACTGGAAGGAGGGGATGTCGGCGGCGAGCTCGGGGAAACGGGCCAAGAAGTCGCCGCCCATGGTCCACGCGTTGATGTCGGCGATCCGTTGCTCGAACATGGGCGATATCTGGTACCGGCCCGTGGCCACGCTCTTCTTGTAGGCGTCGCGGAACTCAAAGGGCCAGAGGAGGTGCAGGTTCGGGCCGAAGAGGTCCCAGAACTGGTTGTTGCAGTAGTGGTGCTGACCAAAGACGAACCGCTCTCGGACTCCGGGCCTGGCAGCGAGAGACATGTCAGCGTCGCCGTTTCGGGGTGGTGTAGAGAGAAAGAGAGAGAGAGAGAGAGAGACAGGGTATGTGTGTGTATGAGGCATAAAGGTTAGCTACTGACCAAACGAAGAAGTCGATCGCGTAGGAGTGCGGTATTGCTTGCGATGGCCTGTAATTATGCATCGCGTCAGCGGAAAGTGAGGGACCGTCCGTCTCTCGAACACATTACCTCTTCAGATACCACGTCGGCAGCTTGGCATGGCGGTCCGGCGTGGGGTCGGAGTGATACCGCAACAGGAGATGCATCATCCGGAGGACGGCCAGCCGCTCCGTCGGGGGGCAGGACTGGAAACACAGCTCGTCGATCCTGCGCAGCTTCTTCCACAGCCTGGACAGCGGCCGCGACGTGGCCGTCGCCTCCCACCCCTCGAGGAGCGCCCGCACGGGGATGTCCTCGTCGTCGGCGGCGTCGTCGTCCTCGGCTTTCGCGCGCGATGGCCTCCTCGATGTACGGCACCGCTTGGTCAAGACCTGGTTGACGGCCCGCCAGATGTTGGCCTTGAACGGAGCCGAGCCGGCCGGCGTCCGAACCATTCCGCAGTCGCAGGGCGTCACGGGTGGCGGCACGATGACCCTGGAGTCGTCATGGGCTTCGTCCCCGTCATCGTCGTCGTCGTCGTCGTCGTCGTCGTCGTCGTCGTCGTTATCGTCGCCATCGTCGCCATCGTCGTTGTGGTTGTAAGCGTTGTTGTCGTCGTTGTGGTTGTCGTCGAGCTCCTCGACAAAGTCTTGGCTGTCCGACGTAGAGCTGGGCGCGTCGACGCTCGACGCGTGCCGGCTGGCCGCCGAAAGCCCGTTCGGCACGCTGCCGAAGAGCCCCTGACCGCCGGCGTGGTACGCTTGGCCGTCGACGACGGAGGAGGAGGAGGGGGTCTGGGGCAGCAGGCCGATGGGCGCCGCGTACGAGTTCGCCGGGAGGCCTGTCACTGTCAAATCCCGAAGTACAGCCCGAGGGTCTGGCAGGGATCTTGACGGAGGCGCGGGGGATGGTAGCTTCGCTGCTGCTGCTGCTGCTGCTGTTGTTGTTGTTGTTGTTGTCGTCCGGGTTCCTGTTCCCAATGGCGACGGACGGCTCGGCAGCAGCACGTGGTTGCGGATCGTCTGCTCGATGGACTTGAAGGCGTCGAGCAGGCGGTCTCGCTCGCAGGTGACCGCGGCCAGCTGGTCCAGGCACGCCGACAGCCTCGTCGAGTCGTCCTTCCTGAGCTCCTTGACGAGAGCCTCGAGCTCGGCGATGCGGTTGCGCGTGCGCTCGCGGGCCTGTCTCTGGGCGCGGCGGTCGAGCTCGCGCTTCCGGATCTTGCGGGCGAGCTCCTTTTCCGAGGGGAGGTTGGCCGGCGGAGCACTGGACGCCGATGCCGATGCCGGGGTGGGGGCGGGGGCGTCGTTGCGGTGTCCGTCGGACGCCATAGCCCCGAAAGAGAAGGAAGAAAGAAGGACGGGAAGACAAGGGGAACAAGTTTGGCAGACTACGGCTGTGTGTGTGTGTGTGTGTGTGACGTGCTTCCTCTTCTTCTGTGTTGTTGTTGTTGTTGTTGTTGTTCTGGCTGGCTGGCTGGCTGGCTGGCTGGATGGATGGATGGATGGGTGGGAAAGACGGAGAAACGGGACATGCCAGCGCAAAGATGGAATTGGATGACAACAACAATAACAACAATAAGAACGACGGGGGCCGCTCAGATGGCGTCGAACAAGGTTGAAGAACAAATGTGCCAAAGTGGATCGAGCGGACGTCAGTGATATACAGATATGACTAACCAGAGGAAGAAGGAGGAAACCGACAGTTGAAGGGATGGCCATAAAGCTTATTTTTCCCACACAGGTGACAGCAGGGCTAATTTCTCCCAACAAGGAGGAAAGGGGGGCGGAA
>NWBT01000046.1:1643558-1674648 GCA_003386485.1 Colletotrichum lentis
CCCCCCCGATCCAGAGTCAACGACTCAACGATACTCTCCGGGTTGAGCCGAGTTGAGGCCTTTTCGATCTCTAAAAGCAACTTCGCTGTTCTTTTGCTCCTCGCCCACAACCGACGATTTCCCTAGTTTTATTGGTATTGTTGCCAACGGCATTGGCGGCTATGCCAGAAGTCTACGGATAGTAATAATTATCTGTAGTCAACCCCCTTTGCTCCTTCAAAGCTGGAGACATGGGTGTTCCTTGTTTGGAACACCAGCCTCATTAATAACCTCAGTCAATCACGATGACGAATCTGAAGTTTGTCATTGTTGATTATGGATACTCACGCGTACCTAATTACTAACCACCTGCCACGGGAGCCGGTTAATCGTTTGGGCTTTGTGATCTGGGCGCTTCGCTCCGGGACCCGTGATGACCATGTCAAAGTGCCTGAACATGCTAAGAATTCAGCTGGCAAGGATGGCGAACGATTGAGCGGGGACTTAGGCATCCCCGCCGCATAACGCCCTAGTCGACTGCTAGGTTCTGTCGAATTATTGAGGGTTATAGTGATGGGTCAATTGAATGTGTATTGCTTATGTGTGTAACTGTAACTATTATGCCCTACTGCGCTAGCCCCTAACTTAGGCCTATAAGAACCCTATTTCTAGGCGCCTAAAGCTACAACTAGAGCCTACTGCTTAGGAAGAAGCTTGCAGCAGTCCCTTTAGTATTTAGCAAAGGGCTGGCTACGCTAGGCTTAAGCCTATCTCTAGGCCTACGCCCTATACATATAGGTTACGCCCTATATGTATACACCCTTTAATTTAATATACCCCCTTAGGGAAAGACTTCTTTATAGCCTCTACAGACAGCAGAAAAGGGGGTTAATATTATATAATCTTAGTGTATATAAGAAGGCTTTTCCTACTAGCTTATATACTTATAAGATTATTTTTTTTACTGCCTATACATTAGGCTTAGCTATCTCTACCTACAGGTAGGCTTTATTAATTATAAGATTCCTTATGTAGTTAGCTTTAAGGACCTCCTTCTTATTAGTTATATTAAGCTAGAGAAGGAAGGTATTATACTTTACTAAATTAAGGGCCTTTATTAAGCTGTCTGCTATAAGCTTTAATAATAGGGTGTATATAACGTCTATATAGCTATTAGTAAATTCTTAGTATAGCTAATAGTTATAAATATTAACGTAGTAAAGCTTAGTGTGTAGCTATAAAATCTTACTTATAATAAGCTTTATTATCTACTAGTTATTACACTAAATTTATACTCTTATTAGCGTTACCTTTATTAACGTATATAAGAATTAGTCTTTATGCTATATAGGTAGTTAGATCTAAAGTTATAAGATTAATTAGCTTATAAAAAGTGCCTCCTTAGCAGCTTAAGTAAGTATAAGCAGCTCTACTTCTATTATTAAGGTAGTAACTATATCCTATCTATTAGCTTACTATATAATAAGGCTTCTAAAAAGCTTTATTATAAAGGCTTATAAGCTCCTTTAGGTTAGAGTATTATTACTAAAGCTTATATTAGAGGTAACTTTAAAGGTGTTATCTTTACTGCCTAGCTTAGCACTAAAGTAAAGGTAAAGGTATTACGTTTTATAGAGGTATTAAAGGACTCTATTAGCAGCTTTTTAGTATATATCTAAAAGGTTTTAATTAAATCTTATAAGCCTACTTACAGTAAAGGTAACATCTAGGTATATTATTATAGCAGCATAAAGAATAGTACTAACTTTATATTAATAATAGTAAATCTCTATAGGAGGTATATTATCTTTATGTAGTAGCAGCTCTTTCTTTATTATAGATATATACTAGGTAGTATTATTATTTATAACGTTAGTATATATAAGAAGTAGTTTCTTATACTTCTTAGTATATACAGCCTATAAGAGCTATAGGTAATAGGTTTCTTAGTTATATATAACCTTAAGGCTAAGAAACTACTAGAGATTCTTACTGCCTTTAAGGTAGTATTTAGCCTATAGCGTATATAGCTTATCTATTACTATAAGCTTATAGGCCTTTAGGAAGGTAAGAATGTAATTATTAATATAAAAGAAGAAAGTAACCTCTTCTTTCTGCTAATAGTAATCCTCTCTAGCTATATATTTAAAGCCCTACGCTATAAGGCCCTTCTTAAAGTGCTTTTACTAGAGTATAGGCAAATAGTATAACCTATAGAGGGCCTTCTAGAGGCGTAGGATAACACCTTTCTTATAGTGTCTAGGTAGTATCTCTATATATACTTCCTTATTAATATCTATATATATAAATATATTTACTACGTTATATTAGAGCAGCTTATAATTAAAGTAGGTAGCTATAGCTATTAGGATCTAGAAAGATATACCTATAAGTGCTACAGCGTATATATCTTTATTATCTTTTACCTATTAGTTACCTTATATTATAAGCCTAGCCTTTACTTTAATAAGGTAGCTATACTTATTAAGCTTATAGGTGTAGACCTAATAGTAACTAAGAATCTAATTACTATATATAGAAGCTTTAGATACCTCTTACTATAAGCGTAAGGTTATATAGCTATTAAGATATAATATTTTAGCTTTATAGAAGGCGTCTTTAAGAGGATAGTATTAAAGTTAACTATATAACGTAAGGAGCAGCAGAAGTTCCTTCTAGTAGGTGCTATATAAGGTATTAGCTTTATAATAGGCTTCCTCTAGAGATACTATAAGTGCTAGCTTTAAACTATATAATCCTATTACTTAAGAACGCTAATTAAACTAGCGTAGAACTAATTAGATCCTACAGTTAAGATTAGTTACATAATGCAAAAAAAAAAAAAACAGCAGTTAGCCTAATATAAGCACTATACCCTATTCTTATGCTGTTAACTTAGTAAGGTAGCTTATTTAAGAACATATAGTACTATAGGGGTTAGTATAGTCTACTAGAGATAGCTTTGCTCTTAAGGTCTATACTACTAAGGTCTGCAGTAAGAACTCTTAACTATAGAGGTATTTAACATTAAGAGGCAGGCTTATTAGGTATATATAGTTAGCTAGGATAGAATCTCCTAGGATTCTCCTATTAACTATACTTATAACCTACTAAACCTACAGTTTAGATAAATTATCTTAAAACCTACTAAAGTAACTAAATTAAATCCTTCTTTCTAATCTTATTAAGTCTAATCTTATTAACTCCTTATCCTACTTAGTTATACCTATGCTTAACCTAGATAACCCCTTTAAACTAGGCACCCCTTTTAATTATAACCCCTTAGAGGTTATAAAATAGTTTATAATAGCTTAGATAAGCTCTATTATTAAGTAGTATAGAGGGAACTCTCTATATAATATTATTACTATTAATAACAGAATAGATAACTATATAGTAATTAATATTACTAGTATTAGATTAGTAATCTTACTTTTTAACAGCCTAGCAGCTAATATAGGCCTAATTATTAGGGTAAGGCAGGCCCTACAGCAGCAGCTCTGCTCTTTTGTTAGCAGGATAGCCTAGAAGCAGGATAATATATCTAAAATTATAATAATAAAGGAGCATTTAGGCTGGCTGCAGGCAGTAATCTACGCTATCTAGTAGGTGTAGTATAATTAAGGCTAGACAGAAGTAGAGATTTTACTAGAAGCTCTAAGGATACTATTAGTTAGAAACTTAATGTAATAGTTATACTTGATATATATTACTAGACCCCTAGAAAATAAAACACGTTTACATAATACATAGCCTAGAAGGGTATATAATCCTATTACATAAGGGCGTTCTAGAGATTAGTTAACACTTTACGTAAGGTCTTATAGGGGGTTAGCCTATAACCTAGGCGTTCTAGTGCTATCTATTAGTTATAGTTTGTTTTTTATAGAGTTATATACATAAGAATGCTTATTATATATACGCCTAGTAAGAAACATAGCCTTAAAATATATATAAGACTGCTAGTATTACGTTAGAAAGAGGGTTTTATTAGCTTATTAAGATCCTTCTTACCTCCCTATAAACGCTGCTGTAAGCGTAGCAAAAAATGCTAATCTTAGGGGTGTTAGTAGTAGCGTTATAAGCTTAAACTAGGACTTAGTATGTAGCGTTAGGGTAGGAGGCCTATTAGAAGGCGTTTCTACTGCGCTTAAGGCGCTTAGGGCAGCGCTTAGAGGCGCCCCCTTAGCTTTATTATAGCCTTTATAGATCTTATTAGCCTTCTTATTAGCTATATAGAATGTAGTTACATTATGCTAGCCTTTAAGAATAAGGTAGTTAATAGTATATTAAATATCTTAAAGGTCTAACTTATAAATATCCTTAGTAAGAGCCTTTAGGTTACTATTAAAAATAAGCTTTTATTAAAGATAATATCTCTTATTATAAATACTTTACTATAAAGGGGATTCTAAATGCAGTATAAGTTACTTAATATGTAGCTAATAAGATATCCTATTTATATATATAGGGTAAGCTTTTTTAGGCGCTAGCAGTAAAGCTAAGCGTCTGCTATAAGTGTATATACTTTACAGCTGTAGACTCTTAAGTGTAAAAGGTTAGGCTAGGTGAATTACATAGCGTCTTTACTCTAGAAGTGCTTATACTATAGCTAGTATAAAGTCTTCTAACTGTAAGAGGCTTATAGTATATAGTTATAAAGGTAGGTTATAGAGGTGTAAATTTTAGGCTAAAGGACGTCTAGGAGCTTTATGTAAATAGCTATATATTTAGCCTTATGCTTAATTACAGCTGTAATACACTCTATAGCGCTATTTTACGCTTAGGTATTTAGGATGCTTACCTTAATATATATACTATATACGTTAAGGCTTATAGAAACCTTATTATTATTAGCTAACTTATTATTAGTCTTAATTAACTTTACCTTATAGCTGTAGTACACTTTAAGTATAGTAAGGAAGTCTATAATTATTATAAGCAGTATATCTGTTTTTTAAGTATAAAGGTAAAAGTCCTAAGTTAGGCTAATTACGTAGTCTAAAAAAAGTATATAGGAGCAGTAGCCTATATAGCCTACCTTAAGGTTATAAAAGTTAACTATAAGGTAGTTACTAAGCTTTATATAGATAACTAACTCTTATAGGCTCCTTTAGACTATTTAATAGGCCTTACCTAAGGCGTAAGCCTTATAGTTAACTATTATAATAGGCTTATTAAAACTCTAGATACACACCCTATAAGTAACATTAGAGATTCTCTTAAGCGCTTCTAGGCTAGGGTGTCTAAGGCGCTAGTGCTAGGTAAGAAGGTTACTAAGGATAGGCTTCCTATAGGTAGCTATTATAAAGGCGTTTCTTTTACGCTTTAGGCGTAGTATCTTATCTACATAAATAGCTAGCAGGGGGACTACAGCTGTAAGTATAGCTTCTAATAAAAAGGGCTAATAGTTAAGTACCTACTAGCTATAAACCTTATTAATATAGGTAATAAAAGACTTATCTGCTTTATATAGGTAATTATTACTTAGGCTTATATTCTACTAGATCCCTTACTGCTGTAGCTTTAAGAAGAATATAAGGTTAGTAGTAATACCTCTATAAAGGGTAATATTATATAAAGTAAGCTTAATAATGTAATTCTTATGCACTTAGAGCTTAATCTCTATAGTGCTATATACCTTAATAGGTAGCTGCTATACGCCTACCTATATAAAGTTATCTATAGGCATACTATAAAGGGTTTTAAACTATATAGTATTATTAAATATATAGATATTACTACCTAAGTTAAGTATTACTAACTTAGCTAAGTAATATTAGCTCTTAGTAACGTAAAAGGAGGCTATAGAAATCTTACCTTAGCACCTACTATAGAGTTAATTAGAGCCTTTAGCTAACATTCTTACTACTTAAAGCCTCTTAGTAAAGGCCTTATTAGTCTAGAGGCGTATTTTAATAAGCCTTTTAATATTTTTACTAAGTAGTCTATTATACCTCTTTAGGTAAGGAAGTATATAGAAGCACTATATAATACTATAATAAGGGCCTATATAGAGCTTATAGGTAGTGTCTAAGGTTATATACTTTATAGGTAGTATCTCTACTATGCTTACGCTTATACTTAAGCGCTTACGCTTTATAGTTATACTAGCTTCTTATAATAGTAGAGGGGTATTTACCCTCTTAGCTAATAATACTCCCTTTCTCCTACGCCCTCTATAGTTACAGCCTTATCTACTATAGTTATAGTTTCTATAACTCTCTTTCTTATTATTATTATCTATTATTTTAGTGTAGGTAGGGCTAAAAGCTTCTTATCTAGCCTTTTTTATATACTTACTTTTATCTACTAACTATAGGAATTCTTAAATATTAGAGAGGACCTTTCCTAGCGTTAGGAGGTTATTAAGTGTATTAGTAGCCTCTATGTAGTAGTATATATAAACCTAGCTTATAAGATAGGTCTACTAGAAGGCTGCTATAAAAGGATTAAACTAGTTACTTAAAAGCTAGGCTCTTAGGATACTGCTAGTAGTAGCTTTATAGAGTGCCTTTTCCTACTTTATAAGCTAGGCCTTAACTTCCTTTTTAGTTCCTAGGTGCCTTAAGGTTACTTAGAGAACCTTTTCTAGCGTAATATATATATTCTCTTTATGTTTAGAAGGGTGTATTCCTATATAAGCCTAGAGGGCTATTACCTAGACGTTAGTTAACCTTATTATTAGAGGTATAGTAATAAAGCTTAAGGTTAGTAGAAATAGTCTAGCGTATCTATTCTTATAGGTTGCTATAGCGCTTAAGGTGCTTCTCCTATACATATAGGTTATTATTATATTATATATAGCGCTTCTTATAAAGGAGTAAGTTAGCTAGAGAGAGATCCTCTAGCTGTAATGTATACTGTAAGGCGTCTGCTATGTATATAAGTATATAACTAACGTCTAAGGTTAGAGTTATATCTTTAGGCTTCTTACATAAGGGCTGTAGCTTAGGTTGTAGCTGCAGCTGCTATTAGAGGGCTGCAGTCTATAAGTATATCTTATATACTAAGACGCTTATAGCTCTTAAAGGGGTAGTATTTAAAGGGGTATTTATAGTAGTACTTATAGGAGTTGTTATAACTACGCCTGTATATAGGTAATTACATATTAAAGGCTTTTCTAGCTTAGTAAGCAGAATAGTAAGCGTCTTAGATGCGTTACGCGTAGTAATTAATAGGTTAATTACATTCTAAAGCTTATAGGTTTTTACCTTAGTTTTAAGCTAGTTAAACTAAAGAACCTAATTAGTAAGGCTGTTAAGAATAGTCTTAGTAGTATTAGTAAATATCTTATAAGCTTATAAATAGATTTATAGTGCTTATTATTATTAGTTTATAAGCATATAAGACTCTTAATTATTAAATTATTAAGGGTTATAGTAATAGGTTAATTAAATATATATTACTTATATATATAACTATAACTATTATGCCCTACTGCGCTAGCCTCTAACTTAGGCCTATAAGAACCCTATTTCTAGGCGCCTAAGGCTACAACTAGAGCCTACTGCTTAGAAAGAAGCCTGCAGCAGTCCCTCTAGTATTTAGCAAAGGGCTAGCTACGCTAGGCTTAAGCCTATCTCTAGGCCTACGCCCTATACGTATAGGTTACGCCCTATATGCGTACACCCTTTAATTTAATAGGTTCTAGGTGCCTCTACTATTACAATAGGGTGCCTATTAGTGCTAGATTTCTTTAGTTCCTAATTACATAACTAAGAGTCTTAATTAGAGATAGATATTAGACTTTAGCTGCTTACTTTTAATTAGGAAGATAACAAACATATAACTAATTCTTTTCCTTTAATTTAGAGATAGATCCTTTAGATTAACCTAAAGCCTTTTATTATAATTTACCTTTAACTATAGTTACATAAGATATATAGGAGTTTCTCTCTTAATTAGTTATAGAAGTAAGTCCTAATTAGAGCCTTTATAGCTTTAATTAAGATAGTTTACTTACGCTAATTAAGAGGTATTTTATGTTAGCTTTAGTAGGTTATAGTAATTATTCTTAGTTACCTTACTGCTTTAGCTATTTTACTTTACTATACCTTTTTAATAGTCTTCCCTTTTAGAAATCTAAAAAAGTAATAGACACTAAGTAATTAAAGATAAAAGATAACTAATTAGGGCTAAAAGTAAGTAGTAGAAGCCTAATTATATAGTAATATAGTAACTAAGTAAAAAAGTAATAATAAGATAAGTAATAGATCTATTTAAAAAGATAAGGGAATATAGTAGACCCTAAAAACTACTAAGATAATAGTAGATTAGAAGAAGTAAGTAATAAGCCTACTAGATTAAGTAGAAATAACTATAAGTTAATTAATAAGGTAAGTAATAAGTATTAAAATTACTAATATCTAATATTATAGGTTATAAATATAAGAACTAAGTTATTATAGAAGACTTAAGAGTCTTTAGGAGGATATATTTAATTATATAAGTAGATTATCCTCTACTAGGCTACTATATTTAGAGGCTTAATATTAGTCTAATTAGGACTTATAGGGTTATTAGGTTAAGGATATTTATAGATTAAGTAATAATAAGTCTTTACTAATAGATCTAATAGTTCTAGCTAATATTAAAGTAGGTCTATAAGCACTTCTAGCTAGGACTATTAATACTTATAAGGTAAGGACTAGTTCTAATTATAAAGGTAGCTCTAATTACTACTATAACTTTACTTTAGCTTTTAGGAAGAGCTACTTCTATATTTATAAGGCTTTACCTAAAGAGCTTTAACTAACATACTATTATTAAAATTCTTAATAACCTTAATAACTAATATCTAACTACTAAAATAAGTAATAACTATATTTCTCTTCTATAGGGAGACCTTTCTTAGCCTCTAGCTTCTACTATCCTAATTAATAGATAACCTACTAGCCCTACTTTTACTATATTCTAAGAGCCTATTCTAGCTAAATCCTCTAATAATAAGAGTAGACTAACTCCTTCTAATTAGATAGGATAAGTATCTAGTTTAAAGAACTTAGTTAACCCTCTATAAGCTTCTAGTCCTATTCTAGCTGCTAACGCCTTAATTAATATTCTCCTTAGGGTAATTACTATATACATCTAAGCTTAGACTCCTTAAAGCCTAACCCCTATAGTTACTTTAACTAACCTAGTAGAGAACCTAAACTTTTATAAGATCCCCTTTCCTAGATAAGATAGAGCTATAACCTTTAAGGGAGATAATATTATTAAGTTCCTAAAGAAGTTTAAGGATTAATATAAGATCTTAAAAGTTCTAAACTAATTTAAAAGTAAGCTTACTACCTACACTATAAGTAGTAATTATTAGACTCTAATTAAGAATATAATTAGATACCTACCTTAGTCTAAAGGATAAGCCTTTCTTATAAAGAAGTATAGTTAGTAAGATACTAACTAATTTCTTAATAAGGAAGAGCAGATTAAGAAGGTTACTAAAGGATCCTCTATCTCTACCTTTAATCTAAGCTCTACCTAAGTACTCTTTACTAAAATTAATAACGTTATAGCCTAAGCTAAAAGATAGGACCTACATACTATCTCTAATAAAAGCCTAATTAAGATAATCTATAAGCAGTTCTATAAAGACACTATCTAAAAGGCTGCTAATAAGATTAGTGTAACCCTTAAAGTATTTATCTAATTAACTAAGTATGTAACTTTTAAAGCTAGACTTCTTAATACTATTATATATAAGAAGGAGTATTCCCCTCTTTTTACTACTAATTAGACTATAGATAACCTACTCCCTTACTTAACTACCTAATAACCTTAAAGCAACCCTAGCTACTAATATCTAAACTGCTAGTAACCTTAGCAGCCTATAGTTAACATTTAGATTAACTAGTTAGCTTCTAATATAACTAATTAGGACCTAGCTTAAGGAATAAGTAAGTTAAAGATCTACTAGAATACTATTTAACTGTAAAGTTTAGCTAGGATCTTTAAAGTTAATATAATAGTGCTTAATTAACCTTAGGTAATAGGCCTTAGAGACTAGTGTTAGTACTACTACTCTAACTCCTACTATATTATTTAAGACTATAATTAGTATACCTTAGATAAGAATACTTACCTTATTATTCTAATTAGAGGAAGCTAGTTCTATAGAAAACGTAATAGTTAGAATCCTCTTAATAAGATACTATTTATAGTTATTAATAAGGGCTAATTATATAGTATAGCTAATAGAGTTACCCTTCTTACCTATATTATAAATATATCCTCTAATAATAACTATAAGTAGCTTATTTAAGAGATTCTTAATTAGCAGCTTAGCCTCCCCTAGTAATCTTCCCCTTCCTTACCTTCCTTAACTTCTTTAGCCTTAGTTTGTTATATATATATAGTGCGCCTAAATCTAGCTAACTAAGATTACACTAATATCTACACTATTATAAGAAGTTAACCTTAAAAGAACCTACTGCTAGTTACTAATTCTTACGCTAAGATAACTTATAGCATAAAGAAGCCTACCTTACTACCCCTAATTAGACTAAGAATAATTACATTTATAGATAAGGACTAGTATATTATAGAAATTAACTTTAATAACTCTAAAGGAGACACTAATTAAACACCTTTACTGCTTTTACTAACTACCCTAAAGAAGATAATTCTTTAATAACTCTAGCTGTTAGATAATATAAAGAGTATATCTCCTAAGGAGTTCCCTAATTAGCAGCTTAAAATACTACTTAATATAACTAAGATTATAACTACTAACTAGCCTAAGGAGCTTAATCTGCAGTAAGAGGCCTAAAGGCTTACTAAGAAGAAACTAGACGCCTTAGTATTACTTCCTATTAGGATCTTAAGGAAGATCTAGCTAGAGTTTAATGCTGTAATAGAGGCTACACTCTATAATTAGGGCTATACTAATACTAATAGAGTCCTAATTAAGGCGCTAAAGTCCCTAGTTAATATTACTAAGATAAGTTAGTAAAAAGCCTATATTAAGAAGCTAATTAATAACTATAACTGTAGTATAGTTTCTAAAGCCTTACCCTCTATAATAATTAGATATATTAAAGGGTCTAAGCCTACTGCTAGGATTCTAGCCTCTATTATCTTAAATACTTATCTCTAGCTTAAAGTCTAGATATTAAGTATTAATTAAAGTAATAAGGGCTCTACTATCTCTATAATCCTTAATACTAGTGCCTAAGTTAATATCCTCTTAAAACAGTATGCTAAGTTAGTAGGGATTCTATATACTTACACTTAGCTTAAGATAAGGACCTTTAAGAATAATAATCCTATACTCTTTAATAGATTCTACCTTACTAATATCTAGATTAATAAATATAAGATTATAATGTCTTTCTTTATTAAGGATAAGTATAAGACCTCTAATTAACTTCTCCTTAGGCTTCCTTTTGTCTAAGACACTAAGCTTTTATTTAAATATAGTAATAACCTAATTACTACCCTTATACACGCTAAAGATACCTAGATTAAGGTTCCTATTAAAGTAATTAGGACTAATAACTCTTTAGAGATTACTAATATCTTACTACAACTAGATTAGTACCTTTAGGAGGTTTTTAATTTAGGAAACTAAAGACTAGTAGTAACACTAGGAATGCTACTAGTACTAATAACTTTTACTTAGACCTTAACTTAGATAATAATAAGTAAGTAGCTACTATTTTTAATTAGGACTAAGTAGATAATATTATAATAGTTATAGTAAAGGATATAATTAGCCTATATACAGCCTAGATCTAAAGAATTATAATAATTACTTAAGGAGATACTTAAAAGTATTAATATAACTCTACTACTACTAGTAATACTTCCTCTAATTTAGCTATAAAGCTAGTTACCTAATAAGAAAAGTATGCTGTAACCTACTAGATTATAAAGCACTATAAGAAAGCAATCTAGTAGTTTAAGATAACTAACTAGGCTATTACTTACTACATCTAGAAGTTAGATTAGAAGATAATATATAAGACTAAGGATAAGAAAATACACCTAGTAGATAACATACTGTCTAATAGATTAAGCCTAGATAGAGACCCTCTTTAGAAGCTTAAGAAGGTTAATAACATTAAAGATAAGCTTTAGGACAAATTAAGGCTTTATTCTAACCTAATTACACTTAAGTTCTTAGATATTAAACCCTAATTATAACTAATATATAACTAACTTAATAGTATTCTTAAGGATTTAGACTACTTACTCCTATAAGAGAAAGACCTCCTTAAGTAGATTCTTCTTAATTAGGAAAAGGCTCTAGCCTAAGACTTTACTAAATACAGACAGCTTAATATAATAATTACACCCCTATAGGTTATTAAGATAATTCTATATAAGGCGTAGTAGGCTAAGGGTATTCTAATTCTAAAGGCCCTCCTTCTATAGGTCTTTAACATAATTAGATAATATATCTAATAAGGCACCTACATAACGCAGTAGTATACGTCTAGCAGCGTCTATACGCTCTACGCGCAGACAGTTAGTTTAATTCTAACTGTAGGAAGCTACTTTTATAGAAGTCTAATTAGCTATTAGAGCCCTATAAAAGTAGAGCCTTAGGCCCTATATGCATAATAGGGCTTTAATAATAGTGTACTACACCTACGTATTATGTTTCCCTTTATAATAATCCTATATTATGTTAGGTAAAAATAAGCTAACCTTCTAATGTTTAATAAGATAAAGTAGTTTTCTTCCTATATAAATTATAAGAGGTTTTTCTCTCTACCTATATAGATTAATAAGTACTATGTATATAGAATAGTGTAAGGGAATACCTTACTAGTTCCTACCTAGATAGTGAATAATATAAGACTCCTATTGCTATATCTAATAAGGTATTATTAAGGAGAGTTATACTGCTTACTAGAATCTATAGTTCTTAGTTATAAAAAAGAATAGCAGCCTCTAGCTAATTAATTTAGTAACTTAAGTTAATAGTGTTACCTTTTAAGATACCTAGTAACTACTAAATACAGACGCCTTTTTAGAAGAATTTATAACTAACTAGCTTATTTCTCTCTTAGATTTCTTCTCTAGTTATAATTAGGTCTCTCTTAATAAGAAGAGCTATAATCTAATAACCTTTTCTACCCCTCTTAGCCTCTATTAGTACTGTATGCTCCCTATAGGAGGCATAAACTTAGTTACTTAGTTTTATTAGATTATAATAAGGATTCTTTATAATCTAATTCTAGAATGCTATAACACCTTTATTAATAATATAGCTATTAAAGGTCTTTAATCCTAGTATAATAATAAGAAGCTTCCTAACTACCCTAGTATCTAACAATTTATCTATAAGCATTTATATAATATTAATTAAGTCCTATTTAATATTAAATTAGCTAGCTATATAGTTTTAGAGGCTAAATCTTAATAGTGCTACACTTCTACTGTAATTATAGGTTATATTTATAGCACTAAAGGTAAGAAACCTAATTAGGTAAAGATTCTTAAGATTCTTAAGTAGGAAAAGTATAAAAATGTTTTAGATATCTAATTATTTCTTAGGATTATTACCTTTTATAAGGTTTAGGTTAAATACTTCTTAGAGAAGGCCTTACTATTATACTCTCTCCTAGGTAAGAATTAGCCTTTCTCCTAGGGTCCTCCTTAGATTAAGGCTATAGACACTTTTAAGTAGGTATTTACCTCTACACCTATTCTTATTTTAATTAACTATAGTCCTAATGCTAGCTAGATTGTTTTTACTACTAATGTAAGTATTAGAGGTTAGGGATATATACTTAGCTAAATCCTTAATAATCTATAGACTGTTACTTAATTTAAGAGTAGTATTTAGTGTAGTATAGAACTTAACTATAATTTAAGTAAGTTAGAAATAAGAAGCATTCTTATAAGTCTTAAGTAACTTTATAACTACCTTTTTAGCGTTAACTTCCTCCTTAAGACTAATATAAGGGTCTTAGTTACCTAGATTAATAAAGCTATAGATAACTTACCTTCTGTAATAATAACATACTAGCTTACTTAGATTAGACTTTTTAATTTTAAGATTAAGTATATTAATAGAAAGAAGAACACTACTACTAATAGGCTTTTATATAAGCCTTCTAGACCTTCTAATCTACATAAGGTAGATATAGAAGAGGATATTAAGAATTTTATTAACACTAAGGTCCTTTAAACATAAGTAGCTAATAATTTCTTCCTTACTGCTTATACCTACCTAGATAACTCTGCTAATTAGTCTAGCTAAATTAATATTCTAGCTAATCTCCTCTTACCTACTAAGAATTAGTTACTATAGTTAAAGTAGATTATATATTTCCTTCTTACGCTTAAATAGCCACTAGGAATCTTACGCTCTTACTACTACTAACTTAGATAAGTTACTATATAGTTTGTTATCTATAATAGACTCCTTTTTAAATAGGGAATAACTACTTAACCCTAGCCCTCCTAAGTTATTAATAATAAGTGCTGTTATAACAAACTTATTAACAAAGTACATAACGAATTAGGGTATAAGGGATAAAAGGTAATGTATTTTTGTCTTATAGAATAGTTCTACTAGCGAGGTATGTATACCTAGATCTGTAAACTAATCTTAACGTGTAAGGCCTATTAAAAAGCGTAATTAAGGTAATTTAATAATCTATATACCTCTACTACCCTAATCTTATAACTATTTATATAAGTATTACTTAACGTTTAATATATTAGTAAGTAGAAAGTTATTAAGGCCTATTATAAGTTTACTAGTTACCTTAAAGCCTATATTATACGTTAAGCTACTTTAAAAAACGTAGCTATATTTATCTAAGAAGATATTATCTATTAATATAGCATCTATAGCACTCTAATTATTAATAGGGGATATAAGAATATAAGCGCTGTAATACTGCTAAATTAGCGTTATGCCTCCTAACGTAAGGTAACCTCTATATATAATCCCTATGTAAATAGACTTCTTAAGAAAGGCTATTAACTAATTACCTACACTCTTTATATTTAGTCTAACTAAGGCGCTAAAGATATTTAGCTTATACTTATAACTACCTTCTTTACTAACTATACTACTATCTACACGTCTATAAGCTATATACCTTTCTACCTTATTTATAGATAACATACTATTACTCTAATTAAGGACTATATAGTAACTTAGAGAGTTCTTAACTAGGACACACTAATAACTTAGGACTAAGAGACTTAGATCTAACTTTAAGCCTTTTTATAACTAGATAAAGACTAATAACAAGCTGTAGATATAGTTACTTAACACTAGGCGTAAACTTATAATTAGTTTAATACTACTTATTTAAATACTCTCTATAAGGATTAACTATAAATAGAAGATCTAGTTCTTATTTTTAACGTTTAGTAAAAAATTAATATATTAACTACTAGGAAGCTTAACTACTACTAGAATAGACCCTTCTAAATCTACTTAATTAGCCTATCTAGCACTTTATTCTAACTTAAAACCCTCTTTAGCAATCTTATTACTAAAGCTACTTATACTAGTAATTAACTTAAGAAGTTTATAAAGAGTCCTAAAGGCTTTTTTATTTCTCCTAATAAATCTAATCTCTACTCTAAGATTACTGCTAATCTAACGGATTTACTTCTAAATAACAACTTACTACTAGATTAAGACTCTATTTCTAATAATTTAACTAACGCTTCTAACCTTAACTCTAAGGATAAACCTAATAATCTAATCTATAGGGTGACTTAATTATAAATTACGTCTTTATAATAGTATACTACGCCTTTTTAATTTTTTTTTTTTTATTTATCTCTTAGTTCCTATGTAGTTTCTTAGTTCCTATATAGTTTGCTTTATGTAACTAATCCTTATTTTATTTCCTTATGTTTATAATAGGGATATATTTCTTATTTATTTAGTTCTTCTTTTACTATAATTATCCTTTTTATATAGTTTAGTAAAAGATATAAGGGGATAAGATATAAGAAAAACTATTCTTTTTTAATTAACTTAAAGACTGTAATTACCTTAACTTATTACTTAACTCTAAAGATTGCTACTACTGTTTCTATCCCTTAACTATAATCCTAAAAAGCTCCTACTATAATTTAGTCCTCCTCTAATATTATAAGCTTAAGCTTCTAATCTAATAAGTTATATTCTTAAACAGTTTTAAATGCTACCTATTTGTTATTATCTAAGATATAAGAAGCCTTAGCATACTAGTTATAGTATATACTAGCCTTCTGCTTATAAGCCTCCTTAATATAGTTACTAAGCATATAGTGCTTTAGGAATTTAATCTTAATAATCTAAGGAATTAATAATAGAACTCTATCTTTACTTATCTTTTGCTTATACTGCAGAGAGCCTATCTTATTAGGATTAACACCTAAATTACTACTGTTTTTCTAATATTTAGAGGATAATTTAAAGTTACACTCTCTCTTAGAGTATATACAGTTAGCATATTAATTACAAAACTTACTAGGAAGAGAAACATACTTAAAGTAGGGAGTTATACTTCTTACTTTCTTTAATCTGCTACTATAGTGTTTCTAAAAGTTATAAGTATAATAATTATAAGTAACTTTATTTTAAACACTATAGGCTTAAATTAGTAAAGAATTAACTATAGGAGTCTAGAAAGTAAGACGCTAAGTAAAGAGACTAAAATAACTAGTAATATTAATGTTAATAAATATATAATAGGCAAACTAAGAAGAGTTATTACTTAGCTTATAGTTACTTAGGATCCTATAGATAATAGTCTAATTTAGAACGTTTAACTAAAATAAGCTGCTAAGCTATTATATTTTCTTATTTGCTTTATAAGGATTAAGAATCTTAAGCTCTAAGTATAGAAAGCTAGCTAGAGAAGGGAGACTAGCCTATATAGTTACTTTAAGGATCTAGCTAGAAACATTAATTAGCGTTTTCTAATAACTAGATTAGATAAGTAAGACTTATATTTAAATAGCAGTTATTAACCTTTTAGAGTTTATAACCTTAGAGACTTATTACCTCTATCTTTATAGGTAGTATTAAGGAGAACTACTACAGCTTAATTTTGTAACTAATATCCTAATGTATATAATACTAGTTAATCTTATTAGAAGTATTTATAGTAATTAAGATTAGGTTTACTTTAGTTTAAGGAAGGTAAGGGTTATTTAGTTTATTTAGTTCTAAATAGATAGAAAAGTATAAAGGAGGGAGAGATTAAAAGAGGAGGATTAGGGAAAATAGGCCTCCTTTATACCCTTTAAGTTACTAAAGGAAGGAAGGTGCTGCAGTAAGAGCATTATAATTAAGGCTGCTTAATAAAGAGTATAATTTATAATAACCTTACTTTAACTTTAGCTAAAAGAACAAAAGAAGTAATTTACTACTCCTATACCTTCTAATTACCTTAAGGATTACTCCTACCTTTCTTTAAATAAATCCCTTATTCTAGGTAGTATAAAACCTTTATCCTTTTCTACCCTTCTAACCTTTCTTTTCTTCTTTACTAATAATAACCTATTAATAATTTTAACACTAGTTCTAGCGTACTACTTCTATATATATATATATACTTCCCTTTTTTTAGATATACTTCTTCTTTTTAGATATATAATTTCCCCTTTATGTAACTTCCTAATTAACCTTTATAATATTAATTTCTACTTCCTTCTCTTCCCCTCTTATCCTAAGCCTTACTCTTTCTGCTATAAAGATATAGAACTTCTTTACCTACTAAGACTATAACTTAACTCTTAAGTACTAATATAGTAACTAAGCTAATAACTAAATTATTAATTACCTTCTTATACCTACTAGATAAGTTACTACTGCCTGTAGATCCTAGTTCCTTAACCCTTATGTAAACTCCTAATTCTCCTAACAAACCTAGCCTTACTATAGGGAGATTACCTACTAAACAAACTTTAACTATATAATTCCTACTAAGATTAACCTTTATTTTCCTAACTAGCTTTAGTAGGAAGACGTTAATACCTTCCTTTAGTAGTAACTTAAGGCTTTTAAATATATTAATAGTAATTATCTATAGGAAGGCTAGACCTATAAGAAGGTGTAGGGTATCCTCTTTAACTATTATAATCTATAAGAATACTTACTTTAAAAGGACTAGATTATAAGAGATAAGATTAGAGCTACCCTTTAAATTATAATCTGTAATCTTTCCTTAGTTTATAATATTATAGTTATCCTAATTAGCTAGTAAAGTAATATTAGTTAAAACACTAATTCTATCTTTCTTCCCTAGGCTTATAAGACCCTTTATATAATTAGGGCTTTAGTATATCTTATTCTTTTTCCTCTTTTTGCTAATAACCTTAGGCACTTTATAGGTATAATTATTAATTATAGAGATAGTATAGTATACTAGTATAATCCTCTTTAGTCTAGTAGCTAATTAGAAGCTCTCTTTATTAATAACATCCTAACATTAAAGACCTTTTACTATAATATTAATACTCTATTCTACATTAAAAACCTAATTAATATATCTACTTACATTATTAACTTAGTCTAGCAGTCTAGCAGCTAGGAGTGTAGTCTCTACGTTCTTAAGTAGTTCTAAATAGCTGTCTAATACAGTCTTATATACCTAACTAAAAACCTAATCTAGAGAGATACTCTTTTTACTTCTAAATAAACCTTTAGTAATAAGTTATATACTACCTAGATTTACTAAATTAGCTATAAGTTTTAGTATAAAGGATCCTACTCTTATAATACTATAAGAGATATCTCTTACCTATCTTTTAAAGAAACTTAAGAATAGTTCTATAAGAAACACTAATAGTAATCTACCTCTAAGGCTCCTTTTAGTAATAACTTAGATCTTATAGTAACTAGCTTTAAGCGTAAAAGAGTTAGTAAGATTAGACTTTAGACTCTTTTAAAGACTAAGCTCCTATTACTATTCCTACTAATTACTTTAGTAAAGCTACTATTAATACTACTTAAACCTAGATCCTAACGTATTACTTAATTAATAATATAAGGTACCCTCTTTCTACTTACTACTAAGAGTGTAAATTACTAGTCTTAGCCTCCTATAACTCTAGCTATAATAGTTCTAATTAATACTCTTCTTATTCCCTTAAGCTACTAACTTCCCCTAATTAACTAATAGTTTTATAATTATAAATAAACTCTAAGCGCCCTTCCTCTAGCTATTACTAATACCCTATAAATAAGACTTACTAAGTCTTTTTTAAATATAATAATAGAGGATTTACCTAAGGGAGACTCTATAGATCTTAATAATATAGATATAAATAATAAGGAAATAGATAATATAAACATAAAGGGACCTCTATTCTAATCTAAGTATTCCCTACTGCCTGCTAATATCTAGCCTTATTAGGAGAAGGTCTAAGTTATACTTTCTTAAACTAAACTTAACTAGTAGCTTAATAATAAATATAATTACTAGTCCTACGCTCTCTATAATAAGAAGCTCCTTAAGTAATATACTAACCTAAGAAGCTTATAGATTAATAAGTGTTCTAAGAAGAATTAGGTTAACTAATATAATAATCTAATTAATAAGGTTATATTCTTAACTTCTTCTTATATACCTTAGCTTCTACTAAGTAGAGGTTAGAATTAAGGTAGATAGGCTTATAATAATACTAAAGATATATAGTAACAAAAGTATACTATAAGAATAGCTAAGGTAAATAAGATAGATAATACTAGTAAGACTACTAAGAGATCTAAGAAGGGTAAGGCTTAATTATAGTAGACTGTATACTAGATATTTCTTTCTTTAGTACTAATTAGGCGTTTTAAGTAGTTTCTTCCCTTTAGAGAGAAGATAAGAAACTAAGGGATAATTATAATAGAGTACCTATTAGTACTAGATTTCTTTAGTTCCTAATTATATAACTAAGAGTCTTAATTAGAGATAGATATTAGACCTTAGCTGCTTACTTTTAATTAGGAAGATAATAAATATATAACTAATTCTTTTCCTTTAATTTAGAGATAGATCTTTTAGATTAACTTAAAGCCTTTTATTATAATTTACTTTTAACTGTAGTTATGTAAGATATATAGGAGTTTCTCTCTTAATTAGTTATAGAAGTAAGTCCTAATTAGAGCCTTTATAGCTCTAATTAAGATAGTTTACTTATACTAATTAAGAGGTATCTTATGTTAGCTTTAGTAGGTTATAGTAATTATTCCTAGTTACCTTACTACTCTAGCTATCCTACTTTACTACACCTTTTTAATAGTAATTAAGATTAGGTTTACTTTAGTTTAGGGAAGGTAAGGGTTATTTAGTTTATTTAGGTCTAAATAGATAGAAAAGTATAAAGGAGAGAAAGATTAAAAGAGGAGGATTAGGGAAAATAAGCCCCCTTTATACCCTTTAAGTTACTAAAGAAAGGAAGGTACTACAGTAGAAGCATTATAATTAAGGCTGCTTAATAAAGAGTATAATTTATAATAACCTTACTTTAACTTTAGCTAAAAGAATAAAAGAAGTAATTTACTACTTTTATGTCTTCTAATTACCTTAAGGATTACTTCTACTCTTCCTTAAATAAATCCCTTATTTTAGGTAGTATAAAACCTTTATCCTTTTCTGCCCTTCTAACCTTTCTTTTCTTCTTTACTAATAACAACCTATTAATAATTTTAATACTAGTTCTAGCGTACTACTTCTATATATATATATATACTTCCCTTTCTTTAGATATACTTCTTCTTTCTAGATATATAATTTCCCTCTTATGTAACTTCCTAATTAACCTTTATAATATTAACTCTTACTTCCTTCTCTTCCCCTCTTATCCTAAGCTCTACCCTTTCTACTGTAAAGATATAGAACTCCTTTACCTACTAAGACTATAACTTAACCCTTAAGTACTAATGTAGTAACTAGGCTAATAACTAAATTATTAATTACCTTCTTATACCTACTAGATACCTACGTGATGTAGTAGCATACGTCTAGCAGCGTCTGTACGCTTTGCGTGCAGACAGTTAGTTTAATTCTAACTGTAGGAATGCTACTTTTGTAGAAGTCTAATTAGCTACTAGAGCCCTACAGAAGTAAAGCCCTAGGCCCTACATACATAATAGGGCTTTAATAATAGTGTACTAACTAACGTATTATTTCCTTTATAAAGTATTATACCTATATAGTGTTAGGTAAAAATAAGCTAACCTTCTAATGTTTAATAAGATAGTATTGTTTTCCTACTAAAGAAGAATAGTAGGTTTTTCTCTCTATCTATATAGATTAACTACATTATATATATAGTATAGTGTAAAGAAATACCTTACTTATTCCTACTTAGATAGTAAATAATATAAGACTCCTCTTACTAATACCTACTAGATAAGTTACTACTACTTATAAATCTTAGTTTCTTAACCTTTATGTAAACTTTTAGTTCTCCTAATAAACCTAGCCTTACTATAGGGAGATTACCTACTAAATAAACTTTAACTATATAATTCCTACTAAGATTAACCTCTATTTTTCTAACTAGCTTTAGTAAGAAGATATTAATACCTTTCTTTAGTAGTAACCTAAGGCTTTTAAATATATTAATAGTAATTATCTATAGGAAGAATAGACCTATAAGAAGGTATAAGGTATCCTTTTTAACTATTATAACCTATAAGAATACCTACTTTAAAAAGACTAGATTATAAGAGATAAAATTAAAGCTACCCTCTAAATTATAGTCTATAATCTTTCTTTAGTTTATAATATTAAGGTTATCCTAATTCGCTAGTAAAGTAATATTAGTTAAAATACTAATTTTATTCTTCTTCCTTAGGCTTATAAGACCTTTTATGTAATTAGGACTTTAGTATATCTTATTCTTTTTTCTTTTTTTACTAATAATCTTAGATACTTTATAAGTATAATTATTAATTAGAGAGATATTATAGTGTACTAGTATAATCCTCTCTAGTCTAGCAGCTAATTAGAAGCTCTCTTTATTAATAACATCTTAGTATTAAAGACCTTTTACTATAATATTAATACTTTATTCTACATTAAGAACCTAATTAATATATCTACCTACGTTATTAACTTAATCTAACAGCCTAGCAGCTAGAAGTATAGTCTTTACGTTCTTAAGTAGTTCTAAATAGCTATCTAATACAGTCTTATATACCTAACTAAGAACCTAATCTAGAGAGACACTCTTTTTACTTCTAAATAAACCTTTAGTAATAAGTTATATACTACCTAGATCTACTAGATTAACTATAAGTTTTAATATAAAGGACTCTACCTTTATAATACTATAAGAGATATCTCCTATCTATCTTTTAAAGAAACCTAAGAATAGTTCTATAAGAAACATTAATAGTAATCTACCTCTAAGGCCTCTTTTAGTAATAACTTAGATTTTATAGTAACTAGCTCTAAATATAAAAGAGTTAGTAAGATTAGATCTTAGACTTCTTTAAAGACTAAGCTCCTATTACTACCTCTACTAATTACTTTAGTAAAGCTACTATTAATACTACTTAAACTTAGATCCTAATGTATTACTTAAATAATAATATAAAGTACCCTCTTTTTACTTACTACTAAAAATATAGATTACTAGTCTTAGCCTCTTATAACTTTAGCTATAATAGTTCTAATTAATACCCTTCTTATTCCTCTAAGCTACTAACTTCTCCTAATTAACTAATAGTTTTATAATTATAAATAAACTCTAAGCACCCTTCCTCTAGTTATTACTAGTACCCTATAAATAAGACTTACTAAGTCTCTCTTAAACATAATAATAGAGGATTTACCTAAGGGAGACTTTATAGATCTTAATAATATAGATATAAATAATAAGGAAATAGATAATATAGATATAGAGAGACCTCTATCCTAATCTAAGTATTCCCTACTGCCTGCTAATATCTAGCCTTATTAGGAGAAGGTCTAAGTTATGCTTTCTTAGACTAAACTTAACTAGTAGCTTAATAATAAATATAATTACTAGTCTTATACTTTCTAGCATAAGAAGCTCCTTAAGTAATATACTAACCTAAGAAGCTTATAGATTAATAAGTATTCTAAGGAGGATTAGGTTAACTAATATAATAATCTAATTAATAAGGCTATATTCTTAACTTCTCCTTATACGCCTTAGCTTCTACTAAGTAGAGGTTAGAATTAAGGTAGATAGGCTTATAATAATACTAAAGATATATAGTAATAAAAGTATACTATAAGAATAGCTAAGGTAAATAAGATAGGTAATACTAATAAGACTACTAAGGGATCTAAGAAGGGTAAGGCTTAATTATAGTAGACTATATACTAGATATTTCTTTTTTTAGCACTAATTAGGCGTTTTAGGTAGTTTCTTCCCTTTAGAGAGAAGATAAGAAACTAAAGAATAATTATAATAGGGTGCCTATTAGTATTAGATTTCTTTAGTTCCTAATTATATAACTAAGAGTCTTAATTAGAGATAGATATTAAACCTTAGCTGCTTACTTCTAATTAGAAAAATAATAAATATATAACTAATTCTTTTCTTTTAATTTTGAGATAGATCCTTTAGATTAACCTAAAGCCTTTTATTATAATTTACTTTTAACTATAGTTACATAAGACATATAGGAGTTTCTCTCTTAATTAGTTATAGAAGTAAGTCCTAATTAGAGCCTTTACAGCCCTAATTAAGATAGTTTACTTACGCTAATTAAGAGGCATCTTACGTTAGCTTTAGTAGGTTGTAGTAATTATTCCTAGTCACCTTGCTGCTCTAGCTATCCTACTTCACTACACCTTTTCACTATTTATATGGATTGCGGTGCTGAGCTGTAAACTACGAGTAGCATTATGTTCAGCCGTTGGGGACATCTGTCACGAGCACCCTTCTTGCTTGGTGCGTTGACTGCAGTAAACACAGGGCTGCGTTCGGGCTACAAACGCAACGGGAATAGCACATTGTGCGTGTTGCTGGAAGCCTGGTGGTCTAGATCACGGAAGAGAATCCAGCGAACACATGCCTCAATTCTCAGCCACCACAAGCGCTGTAGAGAAAGAAAAAAAAAATTAGGAAAATGGAAAATGGCAGGCGGCTTTTTGCAGTTCCGACTTCTCCATGTCAGCTGCTTCGTTGATAGATCGCTGGGGGGGGGGGGGGGGGGGAANGTCATTACGAGGCCAAGAACATTAAACAACTCTGTAAACTCCACGTCGCCAACCATCACCAAGAATCATCAAGTCATTCCCAAAAAATGAAGTCCCTTGTCGTCTTGACCCTCGTGGCGCTCTCCATGAGCACCCCGGCCTCTCTCTCTCCACCTGGATCAACATGTGGCAGTCTCTTCGGCAGTCTCAACTTCCCCTGATCCAAGCCGGGATACTGAGGACAGCCAAGACTCGATCAGAAACGGTGCGTTCACGCGGTAGTTCCAAGCACTTTGCGTCACCCATCTAACATCACATAGTCGCGCGTCAGGCAGGCTACTGGTCTTGCAGTGTGCCATCCGGCTCAGTTTGATTAAACCGCGGCACGGAACATACTGAACGTTTGCGGCGCCGGCTCCCAGAAGCAATACCTCGTGGTCCCTCCCAGTGACAACCTTTTTGGCTTGTTCAACGGCACCAGGTGTGTCACGCATTACAACCCCCTCTTCGGGCCTTGACGCACGCCGTCAGTTCTGCGGTCTTGGCAAAGTCATGACTGAAGGCTAATGACTCTCTGCACAAGGGTTTACCTACACCTTGGTCCGGGAGTCCCTCAGCCCTTGTGACCAAGGCAAGCCGTCCAAGCAGTACAAGCTCCGGAAGCCAGTCGCGGGCCTCCTTGCGTGTACGGTCCCGAGCACGTTCACGTACCGCGTCGTGAGGAGCTCGTACAACGCATGCGGCGTCAACACGTACGCAAACGTGTATACGCTCGTCAGCCTGGTTGACAAGATGGAAGCCTGCACCGTCCCGGACGGCTTTTTGTACACCAAAGTGAGGACTGCGTTTGCCTCGTGCAGCGCCAACGGGAACGCCGACACGTACACGATACGCACGCCCTCTCAAGGGCTGGGGGGGGGGCGTGCAACGTGCCGGAAGGCTGGGGCGTTTCCCTGACGAGGTCGGTGTATGATACGTTCCGTGTATACCAATACGCGGCCGCAGTACGTCCTGAGGAAGAAGAAATGACGGGTGCTTGGTGCTATGAGGAACGCGTTGGAGTTGACCCGTGCCGGCAGCAGTACGATCACTGGGTGAGAGGACGGAGGGCGTAACTTTGACCTCGGTGACATGGTTTGCACCATTGGAAAGATGACAGTTAGTTGAGCTCTTGGTTTTGATTTGTGTGTAACGGTTCTGCTACGATGCCACCCCCAGCAATGCCACGCCCACTTAACGCACTTATTCCGGAGACATTTCCATCCGCAACGAGGTGTGACGCCTTCCTCCGTGATTAGCTATTTACTTCGAGTACGGTTTCTGTACGACGAATCTGGCTCTCATTTCACCAGGACCTGCCTCACAAACAAATGCCTTGTCAACGACGTATTGCAGGACATACTTTGGCCAGTAGGTCAATAAACGGCTTCAAGGTATTCTTGGGAGACAATTTAGCGTATGGAAGGATCATGACAAGAGAGTATTGTGTCACAAAAACGACGCCGTTTAACGACGCCGTAAGTTGTGGGCAACTAACGCCTTATATCTCGTGACATATTTCCTGTGCAAAAACTATGGTGGGATGATTTCGAATTCAAAACGATTGACAACAACCACGCCNCAAACAATATTCAACTTTCCGTCAACACTTCACAAGGCTCAAGTACCAATTCTTCACAGAGCACTTCCACACTCAGCAGGCAGTGGTGAAGCCGGTAGCCTTGCAGTACGTGCCGTCGGGCCCGGAGCCGATCTTCGGGGGCTCGGCACCGTTGCTGTTGCCCGTGTAGCGGTCGCAGATCTTGTTGCCGTCCTGGCAGCTGTTGGTCACCGAGCAGGTGTCGCCGTAGTTGGTGTTGATGCCGCAGAGGACGCCGCCGTCCTTGGCGACCACGTTGCTGACGACGACGTTGCGGGCCTTGCCGTTGCCGCTGCAGTTGCCGCAGCTCCGGACCAGCTTGCCGTAGTCGTTGGCGTAGAAGTTGTTGACGTGGACGGTCCCGAACCCGTTGAACTGGATGATCTTGTCGGAGGCCTTGAAGGCGCCGCCGCCGTTGACGTACGAGTTCCCGCTGGGCTGCTTCAAGGTGCTGGAATGGGGTGTTAGACGACGACGACGATGAGTCGATGACGATGACCATGTCTCGCGGACATGCATTGGGATAGCTTACAGGGCGTCCTCGCAAACATCTTCCCACCAGACGTTGTTACTTCACAGCGGTTAGCGGAGGAGCCCCACGGAGCGGCTACGCTATCAGCTTACAGAGTGCTGTGGTTTTTGTTAGCGAACGATGTTCACATGTCAAGGTATCTATCATCCAACGTACCACTGGCCCTTGCAATGGACGCCTTCGGCCTGGTCAGGTCCAATGATGACGTTTGAGAGAGTAGCACCGTCCTCCAGAACGAACATGGCATCCGCCTCGCCGGTCTCGTCCTGCTCGGCGCAAACCCTGGCTACAGGGGGGGGGGTCACGGGTGTCAGCACTCCCGGCCAACCGGTATTCTTCTCCGGGGGGGGGGGAAACGGATTGAACATACGGCTTCGGTCGAACTTCTTCAAGCCCCCGTCGTACGACTGCCCGGCAGAGACCGTGATGGGCTTGTTGGTGGAGGTGGCCCCGGAAGACCTGGGGAGGGTGGTGGTGACCCCAGCCGGAGGAGTGACACCGGCACCACCGCCGCCGCCCTGTGTGCTGGTAGGCTTGGCCGGGGTGGTGGTCTTGAGAGTCGTGCCCGGGGAACCACCACCGCCGCCTGCTGCGCCGCTGTAGTGGCAGGTGCACTCGGCAGAGAGGAGGCTGGGCCTGTTGGAGCAGTTCGTGGCCCAGGCCGGAAGAGCGGTGGTGGCCGTGACGGTGCTCCGGGTGAAGGTGGCGCAGAAGGCGGACGCCGCGGCGTTGGACTTGATGTAGCTAGCGCAGGCGTTGGAGTTGGCGTTCAAGCAGCCAAGAGCTGTAGGGAGAAGCGCAACGAGGTAGTATTGGTGCATCTTTGCGGTAGTATCCGTAAACCAGGAGCTGGGAAGTCTTGGCCCGATGATGTGATGCTGGGGGTTTTGAAGATCTCGGTCGAACTGGGGATACATTGGTTTTCTTATAGTTTCTGTCGAGGCCTGTTTTCCCTCCCTCCTTCATCTCACAACAGCATCATATGTTCGCTCCCTGTACGATTGGGCACCATCTGTTGCCTTGAACTTCACGGGCCGCTCCTGGAGGAAACCGGCTTTCCCGTCCGAAATTCCACCAGTGGTGAGCTCTTATGGAGTCCCATCCTCTGTCGAGTCTGGAATCTGGATGTAGTCTCTGAATCAAAGTACTACCCAACAGGTCCCCCCCCTTATCACGTCTAGGGGTTCTGGCTTGAGGCAGGGGGTTACCACCGGGACACACCCGAATGCAATACCCCCCACAGATCCGGCTGCACGGCATTCACTAGGGAAAGCTTGGGCGGCAGAGCATCTCTTGCACAACGAGCTTGAGGCGGCTGACGCCCACGTGGAGGCAAGATAACGGGATTCCCCATTTGTGGGAAAATGAATGTTGTCAGCCAGCCCCAACCTTCATATCACCTTCCGTATGTAGGTTGTCAAGATGGCGACTCTCTTGCGTGTCTGGAATATCGGATGCCGGGAGGGGGGGGGGGGGNCGGTTCTTTGTAACCGACAAGAATCGATAGATTAGTAGCCGACGACCAGGGAACCAAGATTATCGCCAGGTGGTTCATCAACTTTCTTTCTACCGAGGGCGGTCGATCCGGCATGAAAGACCAGATGCCAGCCTACATGTAGCCAAGAGGCCTGCCGCAGCATCGCAGCTGAACGCCTCCACGAACCCCTGTGACTCGACTGGTATCATGATCACACTCAAACCCGGTTCACGTATGGCCAAGCATCTGTCAATCAAGTGGATGGAAACACTTTTCTTCATGGCACATCAGCATCGCAAAAGCCACCAATAACGCGGGTTGCCGCGACCGGGGGGGGGGGGGGGGGGCNGTAAGCAACTAGACGCGGGGTGCAGAGCTCCGAGGATTTTTTGAGACACTGATGGCAGGGGTGTACTCATCCACGATTTGTCTATGCCTGTCGTTGTGTGTGTGTGAGAGTGAGAGATAGGGAGAGAGAGATAGGGTGGGAGAGCATCTGCTGATTTAGTCGAGGCACGTGGCCACGGATGTAAGCCACTAGTGGTCTAATCTGATTTTCCACCGCTTGATTATAAGACATTTTAATCCAATGATTTGGGCTAGCGTGCTTGGAGAGCCTTCTCGACGTATAGAAAAAGAAAAAAAAGGAAGCCGAACTCTTCTTTTTGCCGTTCTGTAACGTAACAGACTAGACGCTTTACCAAGCGGGAAACCAAGAGACAACCAGTATACAAGACCAATTCCCAAGACTTCAAGGAGACCTGAAATACAAGGACAGGATGTCGATGGTTATGAAAGGGATCAGAGGGGAATCTGTCGTGTTGTCCTATTGAACATGCCCGCTTTGACGACTACTTGGACCGGAACTTCCTCCGTCCCCAGTCAAGAATAAGAATCCAAGTATGCGGCCAAAGATCAAAGGCAGTTCGTAACGAAACCATGTCAGAGGCTGCCATAGTCTAGGCACTGGGAGCCTCTCATCAGCCCCTGCTCCCCTCTTGGGGCCTAGCATCGACCGACGACGTACCTGCAAATGCCTCGACGGCCTCCAGCACAATTTCCGGCCGTGTCTTCCGGTTGACCTCAAAAACGGCGGAATGGGCTGGTCTGGAGCTCTCTGTGTTCCACCTTGGCGCCTACCCCCTCTTGCCATGCCGATTGGCATCCTTTGAAGCACCACCGGGCAATCCCTGATCTTGGACGGTGCCAAGGATACCAGACAGGCACGTCCTGCCATTCGGCGTATGCGTGCTCGCGCCCCTCGAACAGGGCTTTGAGGCTTTGCGTCGTGAGCTGAGAGGTCCAGAACTCGGCTTTCTTCCGGGGGAGAGGTCGTGGTAGAAGAGCTGCCCCCTCGTCGATGGGAGTGTGATTGGGATCCATCTCAAACCGTGCTTATCCTCTAGAATTCGAGTGATCTTGTCGTAACAAGAAGGTTTTTTATGCCAGGAGCCTGGGATAAATAGCAATGTTGGTGACCTGGGCATTGTGGGTGTCCTGATTGATGATTCGTAGGAGTTTGCTTGATAATGCTTTGTTACTCCAATGTTCACCTGACATCCTAGATGATGCTATTTTGCAAGATTAGGGATTAAAAGGGGCAATCGGATTCAGCTCACGAATACGTGGACTTGATTCAGGTTGCATTTCCTGGATATCCCGGCTGAGAACCCACAAAACGGCACAAAAGAGAAGCACAGCCACAACTAACGACTGTATTCAGCCACGACTTTTCCATATTAAGTGAACATGGCAAGAAACACTATATAGCATAGACAAGACCACGCCATACGCTTCCATTCCGTTCATCATGCTATACACCTAGACTATCCTCACTTTCTGATATGCGGGATGTGCTTTGAAATATTGTTTTGGAGTTGGCTTGCTCGCCGACTCGGTTCAAGTCGAACGCGCCGTCCCTCGACTTTGAGCCGTTTGAGTTGAAGGCCGACCTCTCCTGGCTGTGATACTGATATCCGGCCCGTCTGTTTCGATTTGTCGCTTCCCTGAGGGCTTCGGGGGTGAACAGGGGCTTCAGGGCGGGGACGCTGGCAAAGACGATGCCGATGTTGATCTCGAGCATGGACCAGACGTTGACGAGGATGCTTTCGCGAAAGACGTCCTCGGCAACGGTGTACGTGTAGATTGTATGGAGCCGGATGACGGAGGTGACTGTGGCGAACAGACCGACGCCGAAAATGATGCCGAGTGCAATCTTCTCCCTGCGAGGCCGGAGAATGCCGGAAAGAGTCTTGATGGGGAGGACGAGAATCCAGATGTCGGTCACAATGTTAAAGCCGGATGTGACTTGTTTTTGGGGGTTCCCCCCCCCCCCCCCCCCNTTTCCAGCAACGTAAAGCCAGTAACTTACAGTAGAAGAAGGCCGTGGTGTTGATACACGCCCCCTCGACGGTCTGGTGCAAGTCCCACATCTTGTGGAGTGGCTGGCACTGAAAGAGGGTGATGCCGATGGAGATGAAGAAGAACAGGAGATGGAACACGATTGTGCAGATGCAGAGAACGTTCAACGATCCGGTGACGGCTGAGACGGTAATATGTCAGTTGACCAACCATGTTTTCTGAGGGTTGGTCCGATGCCATGCCTACCGAATCTGAGATACATGCACAATATGGAAACCTTGATCGCCGTGATGCACACGTAGTAACTGACTTGGATGGCCAGAGTGATCTTGAGGAGGCTGGTCATGTTCTCCGTGCTCAGACTACCCATCGGGAAGCCGATGTGGTTGGCCTTGCCCACGAAGATCTCGGCTAGGTACGCCAGCGCAAAAGCCTCAAGCCACTTAGCCGGGGGGGGTTTGTTCAGGAAGAACATTGAGACAGACAGTGTCGGCGACTCACCATGGCAACGAGCATAGCGTAGTCGTCCAAACCAGGCTTTCGGATCACAACGGTGCGGACAAAGGTACGAGCGACCACTACGATTGCTAGATGTTTGGCGTCAATGTTGATTTGCTCCGGACTCTTGGTCAAGACAAAAAAAAAAAAAACTCACTTGAAATGCCCGTGGACAAGCATGCGGTGATGATGAGGCTGTTCTGCCTCTCCTGGTCGGAAGCCATCGTGCTCTGGCTGCTGGAGGGAGACCTCTCCCTACAAAGTTCGTTGAGACCGGAGAGAATCCACTCGCCCGCCTCTGTTCTCTATATCCCGTCCTCGTCCCTCTGTTTTTATATGTGGATCCTCGTCGGCGCTCTGGTCAACAACGGCATCTTCTTTGTGAAATGATAGGGCTGATGGGTATGTTGAGAGCGAAGCCGAGCAGCCATGGGTCGAGGGGATGAACCTTCTTTTTCACAAAAAAAAACCCCCCCATCGAGAAACATGGGGATGGGACGGGACGGGGGGGCGGGAGG
>NWBT01000046.1:1678644-1699529 GCA_003386485.1 Colletotrichum lentis
GCCGCCGCCGCCGCCGCCGCCGCCCGAGGCGCGGAGCTTCTTGGCGAGCTTCTTCAGCGTGCCCGACTTGAGAAACGGCGTGACCAGGTGCCACTTGGGAGGCTGCGAGGGGTCCGTGGCGGCGAGGAAGTAGTCCTTGACGGGGACGAAGAGTTCTCTGTAGGGATCGTCGTCGGGGGGGGTTGGGCCGTCCTTGTGCCCTCCTCTTCCTCTTCCTCTTCCTCTTCCTCTTCCTCCTCCTCCTCCTCCTCCTCCTCCCATAATCAGACTGGCCGGGATCTCGGTCGGCCATCTCCTCGGTGATGCTGTTCTAGTGTCCTGCATACAGTTGCGGAACGGGGTCGTTTGCTCGTTGTAGACCTTGATGACGGTGTTGTTGAAAGTGAAGGTCTCGCCTTCGCGGCCCTTTCCGAGTCTCTTCCAGTGTTTCCTGTTGTCGAGCAGCGTGGTGCGCTCCGCGTCGTCCGTGTACAAGTCGGCGTCCCATGCCGTGCTGCTGGCGAGCGTCGCTCCGTCGTATTCCGACAGAGAGCCGAACTTGGTGGGGAGATACTTGGCGCGCATGGCCTCTCGGTAGCGGAGATGGAGCGCGGTGAGGTGGTACATGACGACGATGGACGCAACCGCGAGGAATCGAAGGCTCAGCCGGGCGGCGAAGGACTTCAGGCCCCTCCGACGAGTCCCCACGGGGCTCCAGTTGCGGCCTTTCATCGTCATCTGCAGAAACCTGATGCGCTGAGGTGGACGCGAAGGGCGATGCTTGTGAATGGGGGGGGGAGGCTTCATCCGCCCACTCTCGCAGAGGAGGGCCCCCCCTTTCTAATCTAATAAAGACAAGCCGCCAAGAAGGCCAGGTGCCGCCAGAAGCACGCGGGCTCGTCCATGGAAGGTTGTGTGAACTGAACTTGCAAGATTGGCAAGGAGGGGAGAGCCTAGTAGAGAGGAGGAGAAAAGCTACGCGATCACGTCCAATGTTGTCAGTGTCACACACACACACACACACACACACACACATACACACACCGCCAGATGGGGGCGACCCCGTAGTCCAGCCATCCCCGTCATAAGAGACCTCCCCCACCCTACCGAAAGCAGGCTTCTTCTGAGATTTCCCCGTCTGCTCAGCCGCTGAAACGGGCGACTAGCTTCCTCGGCTGGGATGGGCCGACGTTCTATGTGGTGGTGGTGGTGGATAGCTGGTTGGTTGGTTGGTTGGTGTAATGAAAGCAGTCAGTCTCCCGAATCCATGCGAGGTCGATCCGGAGGTACCTGGGGGGAAACGCGCACACGCGGCAGACGAGGCACACAACAAATTGTGAGACCGGATCTTGGGCGGGAATCCCAGGCGCTCGCAACCTCGGGATGACCTCAGTCACTCCTCTTTTCGGGCGAGGACATGGATGGTGGGTAGGCTGAAGAGAGAAGAAGAGGGGGGAAAGGGGGGGAGGTCGGATTAAGGTCCGATGTGCTGTGGGTGTGTGTGTGTGTGTGTGTGAGTGAGACGAGACAGAGAGGGATATCCCTCCTCCTCATCATCAAGCCTGCATGGCCCAAGGAAAACCTTCTGTCTCACTTCGCCCAGAACCAGATCGCTCGTCAACCGCCAAGGCGCCCAGGATGAGCGTGATGTCATGAGCTCGCCGGCCATCCGCTAATCCACATGGTGCTCCCGGGATTGTCTAATATCAACATATCCGTAGACTCACAGGTGCAGATGTAATTGTAATTAGTGCCAATTAGCCTCCCCCCGGTCTCCGCCCTGGCGCCACGCCGTTATTCCAAGTGACTCTCTCTCTCTCGGTGTCTGCCGACGTGTCAGTGGATCTCGTCTCCCGCTTCGAGAGGGGCTCTGGCTGGGACCTGGGGGAGAGGGAGTGGTGTGTCCGTGTTTATGGTTGTGTGCTCGGATGTCCCACGAAAGTCTTGTCCATTCCGACCCCCTCATCTTTTCAGCTGAGTTCGCTCGGCTCGGCCGCGAAGTGCCCTTATTACAAGAGAGAAGGGCCGCCGCAGCAACTCCCGAATGCGGCAAACGTCCGGAGCCACGGGCCCGGGGTTGGGGTGACTCTGAGTCTTCTCCAAATGTTATTAGCTGGTGCCATGGCTCTGTTTGTTGATCGAATGCGTGGTTCCGCATATCCGCGACTCTTTGGCAGGCAAATCAGCGATACAGACGGAAAGAGAAGAGACTGACGGGGGGTGCGCTGGAAGCTTCTCTCTCTCTCTCTCTCTCTCTCTCTCTGTGTGTGTGTGTGTGTGTGTGTGTGTGTGTAAGTGTGTCTCACTCCCTAGAAGAAGGGAACGCCAATGTTCGGAATACCTTTCGCCATCGATATTCGTCGGTTTCGCCGCCCCCGCAACTCTCTCTCTCGTCTGTCACTTCACGAATCGCGGCGAGCGCGCCGCCGCCGAAGGGAAAAGCTTCTCCCGTTTCTCTGACCCACAGACGGCCGCATTGTGCACATGGCGAAACTCAATGAGGAGCCTGCATGGCGGACGGGATCAGGACTGTTTGAACTGTCCTATGCAAGGAGCCCCAAGCTCCAATATCGCCTCCATCCCAGACCCAGACCCAGACCCAGCCTTGTGAGGACAGACTCAAACGGCGAAAGCCTTGAACCCAAAAGCTTGGGCTCGACGACACGGTTCGAAGCCAATTTTTTTTTTCTGCCGAACTTGCCGATGGTTCGACGTCTTCTCCGGTGATGGAGGTATCCGGCGATGCCTTCGTCTCTAGGGCTTTCCGAATAACGAAGCCCTGTGTGTGTGGACGTGCGGCTTCCCGGACGCGGGGTTGTGCCTCCCGCTACGAACATTCGAGCTGAAGAAGTCAAATCTGGAAGGGATTCTCGCGAGGGAGCTTTCGTAACTGGACGATACTCTGCCCGGACCGGCAAAACGCCCTCTCGTGCACCGATTTGCTCGCCATGTAGGGCACCCCCCCCCCCCCAGAGGCGACTCTACGCCCATGGCTTTTACGATGTCCGCCCACGAGTCGGCCCAGTCCTCTTTGGTGAAAGTGGGCGGGTCTTGTTTGATGGAGAACGCGGCGACGGCGGACGACATTAGAACGTTTATGATCTTGTCACTTGATAGTTATTACTGACTCCTGTTGTATTGACCCCCCAAATATCAAACAACGTTAGATGAGCCTCAGGTTGAGACACATCTGTCTGAGAAGGGACGGGGTATGTGATGTGTCTTTTGGGAACACATCATACTCGGGCAGGGATATATATTGCGCTGCGTTGGTGAGAAGCAAAAGACACACGCTACCGTGGGACGGTATGTTGGATGCATTATGAACACTTCTCGACGTGGGCAGCGTAATGTCATTCCATTTCAGCTCAGCCATATTAATTAACCAATCATGGTCTCAGTTCATATTATAGTATCCCAAAGAATGCATAGGATGGCCTTTTGGTAAAAAACAAGTGTTCAAACACATCAGATTCCGTCATGTCCATGAGCATATGCTGCCTAGTATTACCTGGTCCACTGCATCTAATGAGGACCAACAACGTCAATAGTCACTGCCCGTTGCAGCTATCCTCGCTTCCAACCTCTCAATATGGAGTAATAATACCTTGACTCAGAAAACCCAAAATCAGAACATGGGACAGGGTCAGGAAAGCACACATCTTTTTGCTCGAGGGAGCAATCACCGGCGAAACCTGTTTGCTGCTGCCCGAGCCATCCTCTTCGAAGCCTTGGGCGGCACGACGACGCCTCGCCCTGGGCCGATGGGGTGTGCCCTTGCGTTTCCCCTCTCTCGCGTGCCTCCGGTGGTTCCGGATCACGGCCCCCGCGGCGACGCAGACGGCGAACGCCCCGTTGAGCACGAGAGCCGCGAGGGTGATTGTGAACAGGCTGCTGCTGTCGACGAAGCCGACGGACCATTCATCCCGCCGCAGCGTCTCCATCAGCTGCTGCTCCTCCGAGTGGAGCAGCGCCAGGGCGCTCCTGGTGGCCACGACGGCCGCGCCGAGGGCCATCAGGCCGAAGCCCAGGCACATGCCGGTCAAGGCCATGAGCACCATGCAGACGGTGCGCCTCTTCTCGAAGTAGAAGAAGAGAGGAATGACGGACAGGACCCCGGAAGCGACCAGGAGGGCGAACCTCCGCCATCATCCACTTGCCCGGTCAGCACTTTGTCGTAGAGGCTCTTGGCCACGACGAGGAGCTCGTCGAGGGTACCCTCGATTGGCTCCAACTCGAACTTGTCGAGCTCCAGCTCATCGAGGAAATGGTCTCTGATATTCACCACGTCGTCCTCGCTGATGAAACTGTCGTTGCTGGTGGCGGGGAACTTGAAGCCGGTCTTGCACCCACCAACGGATTCGGCTCCAGAGTCTGTTTGGCCCTTGAGCTCTGCGTACAAGCATATACCTATGAACGATTCGATCAGTCAGTCGAATCAATGCAGTGCATACACACGGTTTGGCTTCTGATGTATTAGGAGCTTATTAATACCATCGTATCCCAGTGTTACGTTGACCTGGTGCTCGTCGGCTACTTTCTCCAACTTGACCACGTAGGTGTTGGGCATGGATTTCCAAGAAGAGCCCCATATGGCGAGTGCTAATTATGGCCGAGTCAGGGTTTTTATTTTTTTTATCTTTTCTTTTTTTTATTTTTTCGAGGGGCAAAGGATCTGAATCATAGTATGCCAAGTGCTCACCGTAGGTAGCTACAGCTCCAACCCAAAAAAGGTAGGTGAAAAAACCGACCATGGACGAAACCTTGGCCATCGTGGGCGAGAAAAAACTAGGCGAAGAAAGGCGAGATGGTGAAGATGGCTTTGGAGTTGCGGACTGAGTACGCGGAATGCTTGCGAATTTGAGCTTTTCGAAATAGAGGCGTCCCAGAGCCAGAGAGGAGCATGCCGTTTTTGTATGGGAGTTTGCCAACTTGCCACATGCTCCTCTACCCGCGATGTCCAAAAGACCAGGCACCCAATGGCATAGCAGGGGAGATGAGCCGCATGGATGGCCCCCCCAAGCCGAGATTGATGTTTTTCCAACGGGTATCATCGAGCCTCAGCCTGACTGGCACTGGGGGGGGGGGGACAGTAAGCGTGAACGATTCGAGCGAATAGGGAGACGTCCACTGCGCAGACGGATGGGAGGGTCGTCTCGGCTAGTCACGCAGAGAATCAATCTCAGCCGCATGGGGCAAAAAGGAATGGTGGCAATATAGGTTAGGGGCTAGAAACGTAGCCCCTACATAAGTTGTCATAAGGAAACCCTTAATACTTTAAGGCTTACTGAATTAGTTACCTTACATGCCTTTTCACATATACGTATGTATATAACTAGAACATTATTTCTCTCTTTACTTTTCTAGAGAATAAGTATCTTTCCCTTCTATTCTCCTATACCTTACTGTATACTCTAACTTATAATAGTTATAAGCCTAGAATTACTTACTATTATATAACCTACTATAATTATCTATATTACCTCTTTTAGAGTATATCTAAACTAGTCTCTTACTTACTAATATAATAACTAAGATAACTACTCTATTTAATATAGTTAAACTAACTAGTTAATATAACTAGCCTACTTAGTACTAGGCGCTAAAGTCCTAATGCTAAGGCCTAAGCATCTAGGTACTTATTAACTTAGATCTCTCTAATATCCCTTCTAAAGTTCTTACTAAGGAAGGGATCCTAATAATTAAGCAGCTAATAGCTAAAAAATAAGTATCTACTAACCTTTAGTATTAAGCTAAGCTTATTACTTAGAAAGAAATAAAATATATATAAAAAGAAACCTATCTTATACCTAAAAGGCTAGTAGGTAATAGCTTCTTAACTGCTTTTTTATAGCCTCTAGCCTTTCCTAAGGCTAAGCCTATAAGAACTATTATCTTATAGTCTAACGTTATAGAAGACTAGAATATAGTAGTAAAAGCCTATAGCATAATAGCTTCCTTACACTCTTAATACATTAAAAGCCTTTATATAATCCTTAACTAGATAATAAAAATAGTAAGTATAACCTTACTTATAATAGCCTACCTAGAGGTAAGTACTAATAGTAAGGCTACTATTTAGTAGACCTTTTAGTACCTTAAAGTAAACCTTACTCCTAATAACCTTAGTACTCTCTCTACTGTTAGGGAGGAATATTAATAAGTCTTTAAATACATAAAGGGTAGAGTTAATTTTATATATTAGTATAAAGACTAGTAGGCAGCCTACCTATAAGCCTATACCTTTAATATCCTAGAAGTCTAAAGTAAGCTTATAGTAAAGGACTTCCTTAATGCAGTTTAAGTTAAGCTTAACCTAACGTAAGGTAAATATATATATAAAACGCTTATAGAAAACCTAGAGTTAGGACGCCTAATACTCTTAGTCTTAGAGCTTAGAAGGATCTTTAGTGTTATAACTTATAATAATATAAATAAGAAGATCCCTTTTTAATTAGAGGCTTACTTAACTCTTACTAGATAGTCTAACAAACAATAAGATTACTAAGAACGCTAAACTGCTAAGGGGAAGCAGAAAGTTAAGTGCTCTTATAGCTAATCTTATCTATAAGAAGTCTATAACTACGTCTAGGTATAATATTCCTTAATAGATAAGGTTAATAAGGATTGCTATATACCTAATCTTATAAGGAAGCAGCAGAAGTAGATCTATAATAAAGTTATTATAGGTAAGTAGAAATATATTAACTAAAAGCTTATTAGGAATAAGTAGCTTAACCCTATAGAGAGACTTCTACCTATAGGTAATAACTTAAACTAGCTAGGAGACTTAAGCAGAAAAGTAAATAACCTAAGGTATCCTAGAAGCGTTATTACAGTTATAATTTAGCCTCTACCTATTACTAAGTTATTCTATATAATCTTTAGCACTACCCTTAGCAGCTTACACCTACTTTCTATAAGTATAGTTATAGATAGCTACGCTACTATACACCTTATTAATAATATTAGCCTACTAGAACTAAGGTCCTATAAGCCCTCTACCTCTAATAACTATATTAAAGTTAGTACCTTATTACTTCTAGTAAGCAGATAAGGCACTTATGTTATTAAAGGGGTTGTTAATAGCCCCTAAGGGCTATTAATAGAGGACCTTACCTTTATAAATATTACTATTATTAAAGGTTTTTATGTTAATATTACCTTAGAGACTCTTCTTCTTAATAGCAGTCTATAGTACTATAGTTAGGACTATACTATACGCTTTAGCACTCTTAAGAATAATAACATAGTAATTAACCTTTAGAGGATATATAACTTAGTCTTCCTTTAATATAAAATAACTTCCTCTTACTTATATACTTATAAGACTTTAATTCTAATAAGCCTAGTAGGTATTATAGCCTTTATAAAATAATAATTTCCTTATAGGTAGGGGTTATAGTAATAATCCTACTAAAGTATATATAAGAGAGCTAATATAGCGCTCCTTTAGTATCTTTAATTAGGCTACCTTAGCCTAAAAGGTCTTTATAACCTAGTCTAGAAAGTAAGAGGTATATAAATTAATAGTCTTTATTAGCTATAATACTAGGATTACGCCTTTACGTATATAGAAAAACTAATCTTATAGAGCCCTTTTAAGTTAAAGGTAATACACCTATAGTATAAGGTTTACTAGGATCTTTTTACCTTCCTAGAATCTATATCTAGGACTAAGTGGATTCTAGTAGCCTATAATAAATACTTAGGCTTTATTATAGCCTACCCTCTTATATATAAGATAGAGTCTCTTATACTTAGCGCCTTTTAAGTAATTAAGGCCTAAGTATAACGTAAGAAGGGACTTAATATCTATAAGTTCTAGCATAATAACAAAGCAGTAGTTCTTAGCTCTAACGTTATAAGGGTATATAAGACGTAGACTTCCTTAGTTAGAATTAAACTTAAAACACTACCTCTATATATAAAGGAACCTATAGAAGCTGCTAAAAGAGTAGGCTACCTTATTATTATAAAATTAATAAAAATATATATTACTATAAACCTTCTTAAGAAGCTTTATAATAAGGCAGTCTTTACTATAGTTTATATTTATAATATCAGCCTATATAAATTAAACAGCTAGGATTCTCCTATTAAAAAGGAGCTTAAATAGTACTAGTAATACTTTTACTAGTAGTATTTAGACTCCCTAGTGCCTTTATATAAGTTATTACTTCTACACTAGGGAGGCCTCTATGTATATAGATGTAAGGTATATCTATTATAAAGGGACTAAAAGAAAGGCATATAGAGAAGGGATTTTAAGGTGCTTCCCTATAGTTATATTAGATATCTAGTAGGTTATATACCTTATATATATAACTTATATAGGATCTAGGTATCTACGCTTAAGTAGGTTATTATAATATGTAATATATAGTTTAATAAGAGCTCTTTCTATAATAAAGCTAATAAGAAGGATGCTATTAGGGGCGCTAAAGCCTACTAAGTAACTAAAGTTATTAAGGAGTTAATTACAGTCTCTAATAACCTCCTTAGGTTACTTAGTATTATTACTTTAGATAATAAAGGCCCCCCCTTATTAACTACTTTATAACCTACAGTTAAGGATTACTAATAAGCTAATCCTACTTAAGACGTTAAGCATACAGAAGAAGTAAAGGTAGCATTCTTAACGCCCCCTAATACCCCTATAAGCACTACGCTTAGGGGTAAGACTAAGTCTCCTACTTCTATAACTAGGTTAATAATAGTTATAAGCAGAAGCAGCCTAAACTCCTCTCTTTTCTTTATAGAACTAATAATAACTACTTTACCTAATGCTAACACGCCTAGTAGGCTAGATACTAATAGTAGATCTTAACTACCTATTAATATAGTGCTATAAAGACTAAATAGATAAATATACTACATAATTACTTAATTACTAAAGATAATATAAAGTAGGTATATCTATATAACCCTCTAGGTTAGCTAGATAACTACATATAGAAAACACACCTAGGACTGCCTTTTTAGTACCTTCCTGCCTAATTAGTAGAAGGTCCTAGAAGAGAGCCTCTATAGACACTAAACACTCTATAAGGTTACTAAAGGAGCTATTAATAAGGCCTATCTTAAGCGCTATTTAACTAACAAAAAGCTTACTAAGAACAACCTTATCTGCCTACTGCAGAAGTAGAAGGACCTTAATAATCTACCTCTAGAGGTTAAGGCTATATTTCTCTAAGTAACTAAGGTAGAGATAAGTAAGATCTAAAATAAAGATATATAGGAAGTTATTAACTACAATCCTTTATTTTAAACCCTTCTACTTAAATAGGTCTTCCTTTATAAATTTAATAAGAATAGTAATCTTAAGCGTTATAAAGCGTAGATTTACATATAAGGGGACCTATAAGAGATTAACCCCCTATAAAGCACCTATATATCTATGCTTATAGTAAAGGCCTTCTAAATAGTTATAGCCTTAGCAGCTTAATTTAACCTTAAGATCTATTAATTTAATATAGTTAATGTATTTCTTAACTCTATCCTTAATAGTAATTTAGTAATTTATATAAAGCTTCTAGATAGTTATAAGATACTAGGTAAGATTATAAAGTTAAAATAAGCTCTATACAGCCTACATAATACTTCTATTCTCTAGTTTCTTACGTTTATAGGCGCTCTTAAGGGTCTTTTAATAATTATATATAATAAAGACTAATATATTTACTAATCTATAGATAAGAAGGTTATTCTTATGTTCTATATAGATAACTTCTTAGTCCTCTATTATAAAAGCTATAAAAAGGAAGCTAATAAGATTATTAACAGTATTAAGAAAAGGTTTAAGATTAAGGAAAGCCTACTAGACTACTTTCTAGGAGTATGTATTATCTATAATAGACAGTAAAGGAAGATTTACCTCCTTTAAGACGCCTATATTAAGAGGATTACTAAGCGTTTTAACCTTACAGACAGCTTACCTCCTTTAATATTACTTCTATTTATTAAGCTTATACTAAATAAAGAATAGGTAACTCTACAGGAAGTAAAGCGCTTTTAAGAAAAGGTTAGCTTAGTGCTATATTTAGTAATTATAATAAGGCTAGATATTACCTTTATATATATACTCCTCTTATACTTTCTTACTAACCTAAGCTCTTAGTATATTATAGCTATTAACTACTATATCTAATACCTATATTATATAAGGTTTGTTTTACTTACCTACAGCTATAACCTAAGGGCCTAAGCCCTTCTTATAGCTAGAGACGCTAGCTTTATAGATAATACTATAATAAGACGCTTATTATAAGGTTATCTTATTTACCTATTTAGCAGTCTAATTTAGTAGAAAGCAGTATACTAGAATATAGTTACTATGTTAACTATAAAAGCTAAGCTTCTCTGCTTTAAACATACTGTAAAGGAGGTAATAGCTCTCTAACGCCTTTTTTGTAATATTAACCTCTTGTTAGATAATAAATAGAAAGTATATTATAATAATCTTTAGACTATTTGCCTTATAGTTAACAAAAAGGAAAAGGTAATAACTTAACTGCGTTATATTAACATTTAGAATATATAGTTATAATAAGAGTATATAAAAGAAAGCTTTATAATTATATATATACCTACTAATAAGATACTAGCTAATAGACTTATAAAGAACTTATTATACATAAAGTTTAAAGATTTCTACTTATAGCTTAACCTATCTAATATATAGTATATAGTAAAGGAAGAATAATTATAAAACTTTTATATTTAGGCTACACCTAGAAGAGATAAAAAAAGACTACCTTATAGGGTATGTATATAAGAAACTACACCTTAATGTCTACTTTATATACTTATTAAGGTAATAGCCTAAGGGAGCTATAAGGGTATCCCTAATAAGAGGCTTAACAGCCTTAAGAAGGTAGGCCTTATACTCCTTATAAGGAGCTCTAGCTAAAGGGAGTATAGCAGGCGTAGCTAGTATAATAATAGCTGCTAGTAAGATAGTAGTAATAGGCAGAATGTTAAATAACACTACTAGCTGCTTTAGTACTATATACTTAGGAAGAGTATATAGCGCCTTAATAACTATAGGCTTAGGGGTAGGGGTGTAAGGGGTAGTAACTAAGACGTTAGTAGTAACCTAGTTACTATAATTAATAAGATTATAGACTATAGTCTATAACTAGGTAAGCCTCTATAAATAGCTATTAGTACTAATACTAATACTATATATATATAAGACTTATAGTCTTACTATTAAGACCTTTAAGCTCCTTATAGAGCTTAGCTATAAAGGTCTATAATATTAGGTTAATTAGGATATACTCTTAAGCAGACTATCCTCTAAAGTAATATAGGTAGTGCTTTCTGCTACCCTCTAGGTAGTTACCTATTTTATTACTATAGAGGGTAGCCTTTACATAAGGGAGGTAGGGAATCTCCTACTCCTTTAGACCCTTAGTATAGGTCTTCTTAGGAGCTATATAACTATTAGTAGTCTTCTTAAAGGCTATATTACACACTATATTAATATACTACACTTAAATATACTTTTTATCTTCTTCTCCTTCTTTAAAGGAGGGCTAGTAAGATAATAGCCTATAATATACAGTTAGCTATAAGCTTATATCTATTTCTAAATATAACTTACGCTTTAGAGCTAGCTTCTCTACCTTAGACTTCTCTTTCTTACTCTTATTACTCTTATTACTATTATTCTTATTATTATCTTTATTATCTATATTATTATCCTTACCCTCTTTATTCTCTTTATTATTATCCTTCTTCTCTACAGCAGAAGGAGTTATAATATTTAAAAGAGAAAAACTACTAAGATTAGTATTATTATTAGCAGTAGGGGTAGCAGTAGGGGTAGGGGTCTTCTCCTTATTATTAATAAGCATAAGGTAGTTATTAGCTATAAATAATATTAGCTTCTACTAACACTTATCTTATGTATACATAAAGGCAGATATATAATTTATCTTATTTATTACTTTAAAATTTATCTATTAAGTAGTTAGTATATTAAGTCTTTTTAGCAAAAACGTATAACAAATTATATATTAAAGTAAAAAACAGCTTAAAAATTACTTACTTTAACTTAATAAGAGCATAAAGAAGGAAGGAAAGAAAATTATAATAACAATATAGAAATATTTACTTAGGCTCTACCTACACTACCTTTAAATTACCTCTTTTAGCAGAGGTTATATACCCTACAGCAGAAAATAAAGCTATTAATAAATATATTATAATATACTATAAGACGTTAATCCTCTATTTTCTTTTACTTACTTTTATAATAATTACTTTAGTAATTAAGGGATTATTTTAAATAAGCTATTTTTAGTTAAGATAAAGGATTTAATTATTTAATTACTTTAATAATTAGGGGGTGTATTATAAGGAAACCCTTAATACTTTAAGGCTTACTAAATTAGTTACCTTATATACCTTTTTATGTGTACGTATGTATATAACTAGAATATTATTTCTCTTTTTGCTTTTCTAGAGAATAAGCATCTTTCCCTTCTATTCTCCTATGCCTTACTGCATGCTCTAACTTATGACATAAGTTCCTGGCGAGCGTGAGCCAATATTGAACGCAGTGGCGTCGAACGTGATGAATGGGGGGGTTGTCTTCAGTTTGGGACAAGGGTTAGGGTTGCATAGGGACTGCTTAGGGTTAGCCTCACGAGGAGGCGTGGTGGAAGGACGGAACACCCTGCGGGTTTTGATGTGTTTTGTATTATTAATTATTATACAAATGTATCTCTCTAATTACGCTTAATACCACCATCCTCCTTCCGTCTCCATTCTCCCAGGATATATTCAACGCCATCAGAAGACCGACACCACTACGATAGATGACGGTGACAGAAGATGAAGCGTACAAGCTCCCTGGCCCAGAAGAACAAGAAGAGCAGCGGCAGCAACGAGATGCCGGCGGCGGTGATGAACAGGGTGAAGGGGACAAACTTGGAGATGGCGTGGATGTAGGTGCCGTTGTCGGGGAAGGCGTCCAGCCCGGTCTGCAGGGCGGTCGGCACGACGGTGGCGGCGCCGAAGACGAAGAGGTAGGGGGCGCCGAAGCGGGCGAAGAAGGTGGCGTAGTTGTGATGGACCTTCCGGTACGAGGACATGGTCAGGACGCGGTGGAGGAGGTTGAGGCGCGTCAGGCGGATCTCGCCGTAATAGTGGTAACGGGGCGAGACGGCCTGGTCGCGCAGCGGGGCGAAGCCGCGGATGAAGAAGCACCAGCCCTCCCAGTCGACGAAGGGCGGCAGCAGCCCGTGCTGGACGGCGAGGCGGAAGTCGGACTCGTGGACGATGAGCAGCGAGTAGGTGCGGAGGAAGCCGAGGGCGTCGAGCACGAGCGGGTGGCCGTCGGCGTCGCGGGCCTCGCGGACGGCGTCGGTCCAGAAGCGGTAGCTGAAGAGGGGCCTGGGGACGGGCTTGACGAAGACGCGGTTGTAGTACCACACCAACCAGGTGCAGGTCCGGGCGCTCCGTGACGCAGACGCTGCGGCCGTTGGGGAGCTGGTGGTGCAGGGGGGCTGATGTTGCGCCGGTTCGAGACCAGGAAGAGCATCGGGTACAGGCGCCTCAGCCTCGCGGTGGAGAGCTCCCGGACGAGGAAGCTCCTCACGGCGGCGGCGTCGTCGATGGCGATGTCGGGGTGGCCGGGGACCGTCTGCCGCAGCTGGACGAGCTGGCGATCCTCCGTCAGGGGGACCTCGACGGCGGCATCTTCTGCGAAGGAGCCCATGGCAAGCAAAGACAGGGCACACCGATGGGGTTTGTCTTTTTTTTGTTTGGGGGATCTACGCGATCATGTGTGAGCTGCATGAGAAAGTTTGAGGGGTTCCTAGAAAAAACCCGGAACAAACCAAGTTTGAATATGGTTGTTTTAACCCTGGGCTGCGCGGGGCTGACAAGCCTGCAAGTCAGCAACATGCCGAGAAGGAGGGGAAGAATGCCTGGCCTGTCGTGTCACTCGACAACAGCCTCACCACAGGACAACAAGGGGCGCGGATTACCATCATAACTCGAGGGAGTATGAACCGACATGGTCAAGTTGGGAGACTCTTGTGACACGAATACTAGGTCCGGCCATTGGCCCGTTTACAACGCCTCACCCGAAAGAATGCAGAATTGGATGCAAGATAGATGCAGAGAACAACGCCATCCAGCAGCCGAGCCGAGCCCAGGAGTTGTCGACAACAAACACCGAAGAAGAACATCTTGGGCAGAGGCTTTGTCAGGCTGGCCAATCGCAACACCAGAGCAGCGGCTTGGGGTCCGGATTCCCCCTACCTCGGTGGAAGCAGGCTCCGGGCGGGTGGAGGCGCAAGGTCGCACTGCATCAGCCCTGGGGTTGCATGGCTGGGAGATACTTGACTTGCATGTACCTACTTTACCTACACTTCTCACTCGACATGATGGGAGTTGTAAACATGGCTTGGCGAACCGGCGAGAGTCGAGATCACATCAGGCTCGGAGGGAAACTTCCTCCGACCCTCCAACTGGTGCAGATATTGTGGCTATATGTTGCGAGAGCCGGGATGGTGATTGTCAGAGTGATGAAAACGAAACCAAAGATAGTAAGTAGAGCTCGGCTTTTTTTTGAAGACGACTTTTCCGTCCTATTAATTGGATCAAGTGTCTCTCTCTGTTCCATCTCGCCCTTGGGCAACATAGAGTCTATTATTCTAGCCAACTACCGACATTCAAACTCTCTTCGAGGCGCTCTTGTTGGCAAAGGATGGATAATACGGCTCAAGACAGCAAGCAACAACCACCAACTGCTCCTCCAGCGGTGGACAGGTTCAACGTGCCCGACATCCCGCCCCAGGAGCAGGGGCTCAAAGTGCTGCACGATCCCAAAGATGTCGACGCCATTGATGTCGAGTGAGTTATGCTCCCTACTATTACTTATCTTCTCGAGAAGGGGGGGATAAACCGGGGAACGTGAGCCCGTTTGCGAAAAAAAAAAAAAAAAAAAAATGTCACTTACACGTGAGAGCTCGCTTGTAGCATCGTCGCCGTACACGGCATCATGGCCGACCCGACTTCGACGTGGAAGCACCGCAAGACGGGGACCAACTGGCTCGCCGACCCGTCGATGCTCCCGGGATCGCTCCAGGAGCACGGCGTGCGTGTCATGGCCTTTGGGTACGAGTCCAAGTGGTTCGGGAGGGGCTCCGTGAGGCAGTCCCTCTCCAACCTCGCAACCGATCTTTTGCAGGCGCTGAACCAGAAGAGAGAGGTAAAGTTATGTGCCCCTGTGTTGTGAGTAGGGCAAGGCAAGGCAAAAGCCTCGGAGTTGACGGGTCTGGCAGCAATGTCCTCAGCGGCCCATCATTTTCATCGCGCACTGCTTCGGCGGCCTGGTTGCACAGAAGGTAATAGTAGTTCAACGTCTCTCTCTCTCTCTCTCTCTCTCTCAGCCCTATAGATAATAGCCTCGAGTGACATGCATTCTTCCTTTCCAAGAACTGATCAACCGACGCAGTGGCGCAGACTCGACTCCCATGCCATGCCGGGGCCAAAACGGTCATCCGCACTGCATGTTGGGCGAGGTATTACTTGGCTGACAAGTACCCCCTGTGCCTCTCTCTGGCTTTCTAATAGTCTCTCCAAACGGTGTGCTCATCACACATGTCATATATATGCAGCCTGATCCAGACCACCCCTCCAAGACGATGTTGCATGCGCATCTATCACTTGGTCTGGCCCCCCATCAGGCTATGGACAGCCTCATGGGGGTTCTGCCATCGTATCGGGCGCATGGAGATCGGAAGATGGTCTCTTCTGGCGTTTCTATTTTGAGGGGGGTCGAGGGCTCTGCTGAACATGTCCGTTGCGCCGCCGCTCCAGCTCTTCCTGGCCTGATAGTCACGAGGGTAATGTTCGTGGCTTACGGGCCACATCTTCCCCCGTTGCCTCTTTTTTTTTTTTCCTCGAATTCTAACTCTTCTTCTTCTTGCTCTTCTTCTTCTTCTTTTTCAACAGTCCATCTTTCATCAACGTCTCCAGTCCTCGAGTAATATAGGATGAGCAGCTCCAAGACTTTGAGTAATAATTAATCAGTCGTAGCTGGAGACAAGACCGCACAACCCACGTTTGCAACACACACACACTCTTCGCCATGGACATCTTCGGGGTCATGGCAGCAGAGGCCATCCCCTTTTCTCCTACGCATCACCAACAACAGGACCGCCCTCAACTCGGCCTGGGTCACTCGTCACCAGTCCATCCATCTCAAGCTCATGGCCCCTTTCCGCCGGAAGCCCCCGTCACCTCAACCTTGGACATGATCAAGAGAGATTCCCTCCCACAGCAGCAAAGTCCACCACCAGAAGCTCCAAACACCCACCTCAGCAATGTTTCGTCACCATCAACCCACACGCTGAGCTCCCGGCCCCTCGGCCCAGAATCCCCGCTTGCTCCAGACGCCGCTGCTCCCAGCCAAGCGCCTCCTTCTCATCCCCCGGCGCTCGACACCACCAGTCTGGCTCCTCCTCAACGAGACACCAACGCGGATCGCGTCCATCAACCACCGCCGCTGCCGCCGCCGCCGCCGCCGCCGCCTCTACGGTTCCCCTGAGCATTTCCACACATCCCGCCTCGTGGACGCCCTCGACCTCCTCAATCAAGCGGAAGGCTGTGCCTGCGAGGCCGAATGGTCCGGGAACGCTGCCAGCATCTGTCACACCGTCCACCCAGCAAAGAGTCCTTCCATCACCTCCAGGGTTGTCGCAAGCTCCAGACCGCGGGCCAGAAGCCAGCCGCCGTGATCCCGTGACGGGGAGAACAACGAGTCTCCATCTCCAGCCAGAGGCTCCTTTTCTCGACGGGTCGCGTTCAGTCTCCCGGCCAACGTCGTCGGTATTATTCGGCGTCGATGCCGGCCAGAGACCCCGTGTCGTCTTGGGTCCTGGAAACAACGCGGCTCTCGACCCTCTGGGCAAAAGGACAAAGTTGCCTCGGGGCGACGCTCGATTTCCCCAAGACGCCCGGCCGTCCAGTGCGATGGCAAGCCCGCAAAGCCTCTCTTCGCCAACCGTGCCGACGACGAGGGGAGCCAAGACAAAGACGCCCCTGGAAGTCGCACCGTCCTCGGACAAGGTTTCTTCCACCGGAAACCAGCCCGTCCCGATAATATCATCTGTCTGGAGCCAGGCCGGAGAACCAGCGAAGCCCCGCTCTAATAGGTCTGAAGCCGAGTGACAGGAGCAAAGACGGCAGAAAAGAACAGACGACATCTGATGCCGCCATCATCATCAGCCAGGCGCCGAAGGACAAGCCGACTATTACTCGGAGCTCCCGCCCGCGGAAAGCCGAGAGCTCTAGGTCACAAGTCGACAGAGATGATACGCCGCCCGTCGTCTCGGACAGGACGCGCTTCAGCCGGAACTGGTACCGCCATGACCCCATCGGCTTTGACGAGCTGGACGGGCCGTCGTCGCCCCCCCCCCCCGCAGAGCAGACCCCGGATATCCGTTCACCAGAGACGCCTGCAACGCCGTTGCCGTTGCCCTTGCCCTTACCAAGGATCCTTCCACAGCCCCGGGGCTCCAAGACGGACGCGGCAGATTACAAGGTGGCCGCGACTGCTGTCGCCGAACTCGTCCGCCTGCTTCAGTCCCCCCCGGAGGGCAAGCCGCGGGCCAAAGGACGCCTTTCTCTCCCCGAAGCAGCAGCAGCATCGAACAGAGGGTCCCTCGAGCGACCGTCTGGCGCGGGAGAGCCGGCAGTCCTTCAAGTGAGGCAGGTCACCGAGCCGTCAAAGAAGCCCAGAGCGCCGCCGCAGATGATGTCCGGCATCCCGGAGACGATGGCCGGCGCGGCACACGAGAAGACGTCCAGCGTGTCGCAGACGACGTTCGGCAGCATGCCGCGGACGGTGTCCGGCGTGATGCAGACGACCCGAGGCAGGCCGCCGCCCAAGATCCCCGCCGCGAAGAAGCCTGCCCCAGCCCGCCCATCACGAAGCGCTCCGACTGCTTCTCGGTATCCTGTATTAGTCCCGTCTCATCAGCCGCAAGGTAATACCCAATCTCTAGGTGTCGCCGGTTCCAAGACGACCAAATCGGCAAGCCCGGCTCCCAAACGCCTAGCCACGACGGCAGCAGAGAAGAGAGATGCCCTCGGATCGGTCGTCGAAACTGCGAAGTAGAAGACGGCCAGCGGAAGCAAGGCGAGCCCGGGCCGGGGTTCCAAGAAGCCCAAGCCACCAGCTGTCGTCGAGGTCGCTGATGGGAAGGCGAGGACTGAGCGTGCGGCCCCGAGGGCAGAGCCTCGCAAGCGGCGGGCGGGCGACACCAAGAAGATTCCCGCGGGGGCTGAGAAGAAGAGCAAGTCCTACCCCAAAGACCCTGGCTCCCGTAGAGTACCGGGGAAAGAGAAAAGACAAGGTCGGTTGTCGGTGCGGGGACACGGCAAGCCGGGAGCTCACGACACGCAGGACACCACCACCAAGATCATCGGCCCCGTGTCTCACTCGGCGACGACCAACGGTCCCGTCTATCTACTGGGTGGAGGATCGCAGGACTCCGACTCGGATTCCGATCTCGAGAGCCATGACGACACGTCCGATTCCGACTACGCTTTCAGTCCATCCCAGACAGGTGACGTGGACCACGACGAGCCGGCCCAAGAAGGGGGACCAGGTACTCAGTCGAGCACAGAAGACGCCGCCAACGCCGGCCAAGGCATCCGGCCAGGACGAGATTCGGCACGAGATTCCAGGCCTTCCTCGCCAGAGTCTCCCCTAGGCGAACACGTCCCTCGTTCCCCTTGGACGACGGTCCACACCGACCCGGCCTGGAGTCGAGCGCCCAGACTCGAGAACGAGCCTGGTCTCTCAACCCTCGGTCCCGGATACGTCTGTCCCGGACCCGTCCTCGGGAGGCGCCCAGCAGCCGGGAACAGCACACGACGGTCCCAAGCAGTCATGGTCGGCAGACCAGGACGCCTCGGCGTCTTTCGGAAACCAGCAGACATCCATCTCCTCTGACCCCCTTATGGAGCCTCCAGTAGTTGATGCTGGGGCATGGAGTAGCCACTACTCGTCGCCTCCGTTGCTGGGCCAGGCTATGGCGGCAGACACCCCTCGGCGGGATCCTGCTCTGGAACTACCGGGCGTTGAAAGCTCGCGAGGCCTTCCAGAACAGAGCCAGACCGGCAGTACTCCTCCGCCCAGCAACAGCCAGCAGGTCGATTCCGCATCCTCGTCGTGGCCCTCTGAGACGACGTTGGGGACGGCCCTGATGAGGAAGGTGAAGATGGCATCGGGCATGAGTATGGAGATGAAGGCGATGGCGTGGAAGATTACGGCGAGGAGCAGCAAGATGAAAGCCAGGGAGATGAAGATGAGATGGCGTATGAAGAAGAGGAGGAGGAAGAGGAGGAGGAAGAGGAGGAGGAAGAAGAGGAGGAGGAAGCGGAGGAGGAGGAAAGCGAGAAGAATGAAGAAGAGAGCGAAGACTACAGCGAACCGGAGAGCGAAGAGTATGCCGAGGAGTACTACGAAGGCGACGGCGGCTCAGACAGTGATGCGTATGGTTACTAAGACAAAAGAAGACGTTGCCGTGAACTAGGCTGACAGACGGGCACTTTTGGCCCAGCGTACTATCATAACGAAGGGTAAGGGTCGTGACAACATGAGGGTATGGGTACCTAGGTGGCTTGGAACTCTAGCAAAAAGAGAGAAGATGTATCATTCACAATGGTAGTTTAGAGATGCCCAAATACATCGGTCACCACACACACACACCTTGAGACTGCTCTGCTAGCGACGTAACAGAACAACCAGGTGCGGGTGTTTAGCCTGCCCACATGGCTTCATGCAAAACCCAAAATCTGGCCATCCGTGTGTGTCGATATGTACATGCAGGGTGCTGTCTCTCGGGTTGTGGTTCAACCGAACTATTGTCGGCTGTTGAATAGGGGCAGGATGTTTGATCAACCCGTCAGCATGTTTGGATAATAGGAACCACCCTCCCCCCCGCGGGCTTCTATGGTGCCTGAGAGATGTTTTTTGTTCCGAAAGCGGGCAGAGGCAACAGTCATGTACATCGTCAACATGGACACATCTTTGTATGCCTGCCACATGAACTCGCTCATCGTGCAGAGAGGTGCTGCCTATACTGCCCGTGGTCACCTGGGGCCGCGCACAAGATGGGGGTCAATAATCTAAGCGGTTGTGGACTGTTACTGAGTTGGTCCTGAGAGAAGAAGCGTTTCCTTTGTCGAGTACGAGACTCGCTCGCCAGCGAGTCCCCCTGACTGATAATGTCGAAACGCAAAGAATAGCGCCCCCCCGGCCACTTTCTAGATGGCTTCATCCCGACAGTAACCCAATCATCTCCGCGTTCCTCGTTTGCTCTACAGGTTCTTCCTTTGGGAAACCCCCCAGCACAGGAAACCCCATACTGCCCCTCACAGAAAGCAAGTAATAATTACTCGGCCACAGGCAAGACGCGAGATACGAAGTGGCTCAGCCAACCTCGTATCGTCTCTCAACCCCCTCCCCCTCCTCCTAGCGGCTTCCTGACCTTGACCATCCGTCCATGTCGCACAAGCGTGGCCGTGCCCCCCCCCCCAGCTCATCGGCTCTCGCGCGCCAGCATATCCAGATATCGCCAGCAGGTGCCCCTCCCGCTCGCCGCGACCCTCTCCGACGCCGCGTCCTTCTCGCAAAACACCTCGACCCCCTCCAGGGAGCCCTCCAGGGCCCGCAGCCCGCGCAGAACGAAGTCGACGACGACGACGCGACCGCCCTCGCCCTCGCCCTCGCCCTCGTCCCCGCACCGCCGTACGGCGCCGGCCAAGAGGGCCTCGGCGCGCAGCACGATCCCGCGGATCGTGTCCAGCACCCCTTCCTCCCCGGGGCGGAGCCGGTCGAGCGCCGGGTACGCCACCACCCCGGACCGCCTGAC
>NWBT01000046.1:1717052-1733588 GCA_003386485.1 Colletotrichum lentis
CAGCGCGGCGAGCTCGACGGCGACCTTGCGCAGGCGCCGCGGGTCGTTGTCCTCGCCGCTCCGGAGCGCGCGGCGGATCGTCTCGAACGCGGCGCCGTCGTCAAAGTCGGAGTCGTCCGGCGCGTGCGTCCACCGCACGACCGCCATGTTGCCACCCGCCACGTCGGCGCAGATCTCTTCGAAGCTGCTGGGGGGTGCGCGGCGTTCCAAGCCCGAGACGGGGCGGAAGGTCATGTAGTGGTTGTGCTCCATTATGGGTGACTGACGGTTGCGGGGCGCTGGTGAGGACGAAGTTGTGGTTGAGTGAGGGCGGAAGACCGAACCGTGTCCCAAAATATTTTCCTCTTGCAGGTTCTGTGACATGTGCTGATTCGCATCTAATGCCCCAAGCTCCTAGATAAGTTTACCTCTGAGAGACTTTGGAAACAAGTGAGATAGAGAGGGAGGGGGGGGGGGGGGNGGGAGGGTAGCTGTTGGCTTCCACGGTTGGAAAGATGGAAGATGCTTCAAGGGGATTCCGGTGCCGGCCGGGATGCATCTACTATGATGTGCCTGGTGGAGATCTGGGAACAAGCAACATGGGCACAAACAGAGATGGCGGGTTTGCGCGAGTCGCGGGGGATCCGGGAAAACGCGGCTTCATCGGCCTGGGTGTTACCGCCGTCTCCGGGCAATCTGGTGGGGCCGTCTCGGCAGGTGCCGGCGGCTCGGCTTGGGGCACGTGTCTCTGGGAGCACCGCTTACCTACCTAGGGACGGAAGCAAAGGGGAGATGGCTACCAAGCTTGCTGGGCATATCATCAACAAGCTTTAGAGAGAATGATGAGTGGGAGAATACATGGCCCAGACTTTTGCAATGGAAACAAAAAGAAGTGAATTGCGGGAAAGAAACTTTGCAGGGAGGCCCTGAACGATAAAAGGTACCAAGAAACAACTGCCCCCCCCCCCTCTCCACTCCGTTTTCTTCATATACACATACTTCTAATAGGATGTATAGAGATGCCAAATTTGCTGACCTCAGTCTTTGAGATGGATGTTGCGACATACTTGCTCAAGCAAAGAGAAGGCCACCAAGGTGGTTTAAGCAATGAAGGGTCCCTGACTACCTGCTTAAAAACAGGTGTGAAAGAAATTGATGAGATGATGAAAGAGGCATGACCATGAGATACAACCCAAGTACCCCAGCAATATTGCCTTCCAGCCCCATGTACAACAAACCAGCAACTATATGCCTTTTGCAGTATCCATATGGCTCTTGAGTTCTCAGCCAAGTCACAAGAAGACCTGGCAGAACAAGTGTTGCAAGTATTTCTCCCTTACAGACTAGGCTAAGAGTTGTGACATGGCATAGCATAGCATCCAGGATACGCAGATTGTCGTGGAAAAGGAGGCCCCTTTTCTCACCTGGCGCATCCAGAGAGGTGCTCAAGGGTAAGAACATGGGAAGGGCGGATGAGCCAAGAAATAACATAACCTTACTCTGCAAGCCGTCCATTCCCACCCCACAGGCCAGCCAAAAAAAAACCTTTGGCTGAGGAAACCAGGACGACAAGAGCAGACTGACTGGCCCGTCTCTAAAGCGCTGGATGGCGCTGTTGTGTTCCTTCCACTCATCAGCATGAAAAGAGAGAGGGAGGAAGGAAGACATCAACAAACAAATAACTCCCTTCATCCTTCATCACCTTCATCGCCTTCATCACCACTCCTCCCATCATCATCATCATCATCATCATCATCCCACCAACTCCATCATCGTCATTCCCATCATTATCATTCCCATCATCATCGTTTCCATCATCATCATCATTCCCACCGTCATCATCAGCGTCGTCGTCGTCGTCGTCGTCGTTGTTGTTGTTGTTGTCATCCACCGCCAAAAAAATGACTTCCTCCCTGGGCCTCCCAGGCCCGATGGGAAGCAACCCCAGCGACGCCGCTCTCAACAGGCGTTGGAACGAGTTCCTCGACATGCACAACCTCCGAACAATCCTCCAGACGTCGCCGGCCCAGATCGACCAGCAGCACGTCGACGCGCTCGCGGCCCTGCGCGTGACCCACGAGCAGCGCGCCGCCGACGAGGCCTACGTCTTGAGCGTCTGGGACGAGATCGACCTCATCGTCGACTACTTGCCGCCAGACGTCAACCCCGAGTGGCGGGCCCAAGAGCAGCTCGTCAAGCACACAGCCCTGCGCCTCGCGTCCCGAAGATCGCGTCTCAAGGCGGAGATGGAACTCTGCGAAACCCGCTGGGAACCGAATGTCTTGACCCTCGACATGGCTCCCAAGGGCAAGGGGGCGGCAAGTGGGAAGAAGATCGAGGTGGCGACGTCGCTCATCAACACGAATTACTACCTCGGCCACGAACCGGGCGATCCCATCTTCTCCTACTACCCACTGCCGTTCACAGCGCCCAACGACGAGCGCAACTTCACCTATCGCGGCTGCGTCCCGCGCGACCCCCGCGAGGACATGCTGCGCTTGCAGCTCCTCCTGCCCAAGGTTGTGGCGCACGTCGTCGCACTGCTCGCCTTCTCCCCCGAGAGGGTCTCGGACTTTCCTGACCAGTGCTGGGAGCTGATGGGCCGTACCGACGACCTCGGCAGCGGCGACAACAGATACGGCGGCCTCCTGAGCGAGATTCAGACGCTCTGGATGCACAAGTTTTCCGGCCAAGCCTCGGCGGTGTCAGCAGCCTACATGGATTTCCTCCAGGGCCACGCGCTGGTGGGCGAGGCGGCGTGGCTGGTCTGCGGCCTGTGTCGCGGGGGCTTGGACATCAAGTGCCCCAAGAAGAAACGCCGGTTGCGCGGTTTATGGTACGGGCTCCTGCCACTCATGAATGTCTTGACCTTCGACAGGGACGAAGACATGACCACGTTCGACGGGCTGGGGACCATCGTGGAACTGTACGTCCGGGACCAGGGCCGCAAGGCGCACGAGATGGTGTTTCGAGACGGGGAGTATGACCGCGCGTTGCTGTACCACGAGCACGCCATCCGCAAGAAGGTATGTCCCAAATCCCTCTCCCCTTTCCCCCTTCTTCACGTCATCGTCATCAATCGTCGTCGTCGTCGATGTGGACGTCGTGTTGTGGACGTTGTTGTTGCTTCAGGGTTGAGAAGGCCGGACGATCTGCCCAGCCCCAAAGCCCAAGACCCCCTCCCTAGCTCCGCGGGGGTGGTGGCACATCACATCGGGCGGGCACATCAGGGGACGTCAGCGCTGTAATCCTTGCAATGCTCCCCGTGAAGGTGTCCGCCGGCCCCCGGATAAACCATCCTCCACCTCCACACCCTCTCCGCCCATCCAAAATTTCCCGAATCAACCTTCACTCTTTCGCTGTCTGGCGGTCCCGAAACTGACACAACCTCCCTCTCTTCTCTGCAGCACTCCATCCACTCAGTCTACGCAAAGTATAACGGCCGCTACCACCCCACTGCCGGCGCCGTCTTCTACCCAAGTTCGTACCGGTTGCCCCCCCGTGACCCAGACCTCGACCCCAGCGACTCCAACTCCGACTCCGACTCCGACCCCGTCCCGATCCCTGACGAGGTCTTGGCCGCGTGCGACAGCATCAATTGGCGCTTCGGATCCCCTGCCGAACCAGCACAGGACGAGCTGCCCGAGCCAGTCGTCCCTGCAGAAGCAGCAGCAGCAGCAGGAACAGCAGCGAAGAGGAAGAGAAAAGAGACGGGGAACAAGGCCGCCGCCGCCGCCGCCTCCACCGCCACCGCAAGCGATCAGAAACCGTTGCGAAAGCGAAAAGGAGGCCGACCCCCGAGACCTCGCGCCCCCCCCGCTCCTCCCCCGCCCTCGAACCCCATCGCCAACTGAGTCGCCGCCTTCTCGGCCCCTCTCGATTCCGCCGACAACGAGATCGCAGCGGCCGTAGCTGGCTCCGTCATCCCGATCCGAGCCAGAGGCTGACTCTCCTTGACGCCGAACTCGCCGCGTAGCCTCTATATACCACACAAACACACCGCACGCAACCCCGACCGCTCTCCAACATGGCCTCCCTCGCATCCCTCCGCGGCCTGCGCCCGACCCTCACATCCCTCGCCTCCACACGGCCGAGCACCGCCTCCCGCGCCCTCTCGACCTCGGCTCCCCTCGCCGCCCGCAAAGCAACCGCGTCCTCGGGCGGTGGCACCCCGGAGTACGCTGGCCGTGTCGCCAACCTCCGCCAGCACCTCTTCGCCCAGGCCCCGCCCCCCTTGCGTATGGCCCGTAACCGCCACCTGCGCCATTGGACCATCCACCGCGCCTGGCTCCTCCTCCAGCGCCAGCAGCGCGAGGCCCGCGAGCGCGAGCTGCTCCGCATGCAGCAGAGCATGTACGTCGCCAACGAGGAGCTCCGCCGCACCGCCGGCCCGGGCACCAGGGACGAGGGCTGGCTGTACCGCGTCTCCCAGGAGAAGAAGGGCGTCTACGGCCCCGGCGCCGTGCCCATCGAGTACGCCCGCCAGCAGACCGAGACTCCCGCCCGCCAGGCGTGGAACCATGAGTGGAAGCGGTAGACGGTCTCTTTTCCTTTTTTTTTTTTTTCCCCCTTTCTCTTTTAAATCCTTCCTTTTTCCATCAATGTGGTCTGTTTCTCTTTCCAGGCCGAGAAGCGCAGAGGGGATCCGGAGATGCCAAGGGAGGTTTGGACATGTACAACATCAAAAAAAAAAAGGAGACGGTGATGAGAACTCGTGGAGAAGAGACCGAACGACAGACATACAGGGAGAGAGAGAGAGAGAGAGAGACTTGCGCGGCTCCCCATGTACTACCACCACCACCACCACCCACCACCACAGACTGGTCGTCTCTCACTCCCCCATGTAGCAATTACTGTAGGATTGGCCCGATCAATGTACATACAACGAAGGGGAGAGGGAAACGCAAGTCAATAATTCCAAGTGAGAAGCATTAGGACATTTGGTTTCTTTCTTCTTCCAACGTAGGTTGCGTAAAAGTGACTATTATTTTCCATTCTCTTTCTCTCTGCCCCCAGTCCAAGGGGGGGGAGGGGAACGCAACATGGTCCCCTCAAAACGAAAAATAAAAATAAAAAATAGAGAACAAGACTTCAAGGCAGCAGAAATATTTAAAAAGAACTCCCCCGGAAAAAAAAAAAAAAAACTAAAGCTGTCCTAGACGTGAAACTTTTGGGTCGTTCTATGTTACGCTATCCTATTAATACACATGGAGATGGAATAAGGGCAAAGAAGAAGAAAAGAGCCATGCCCCCCCCCCCCCCNTATTGCGCTGTGCCCGCTCGTTGTAGCGCCGCTGAGGTGGAAAAGGAGGAGGAGGAGGAGGAGGGGGAAGGGGGTTAAAGAGAGCATTAATGATGACTCATATGATTCGCGATACGTGTAAACGGGGGCGCCTCGGAGCGAGCTTTCAGGGAGCGTCGACCATCCAGGTTCGCTCCCGGCCTTCTGTGCGGCTTCGGCGTTGGGGGAGGGGGGGAGGAGGACCTCCGTGACTAGAGCCTACTCGCGGCAGACGGCCCGTCCATCCCGCCGTCGTCGACTTGAGTAGGCGCATTTCCCATTGGCGCTGGGCCTGCATTCCGGCGCTGACTCGTGGTCCAACGCCGCCGCACGTCTCTCCTCTGCAGAAAACCTCGTCGAGTTCCCGTCTGATTCGCTGTGTTGTGCCCCGCACTGGTAGTCGATCGAAATGGAAAGCGAGGAGCAAGATGGGGGGGTGAGGCTGCGTCGCTCACAGAATGACGCAGCAGCCGCCGCCCTCGCCCTTCTCAAAGGTCAACAGGGCTGCGCGCGTAGCGGCCTCGAAGACATCGTCGACTCCCTCGCCGCTGAGACTGGAACACTCAAGGTATTTCCGCGCGCCAATCTCCTTGGATGCGGCGTCGCCCTCCTGGTGGGTGACAAAGCGCAACGACTTCTTGCGCATCTCCTCGATGGCGACGGGGTCTTCACGTAGATCTTTCTTCAATCCAACGAGAATGATAGGCACGCCGGGGCAAAGACGCGTGACCTCCTCGACCCACTGCATAATCCGTCAGCTCTGACATTCGAGGCGACAAAGAGAGGCCCTGCGCGCCGGATAAAGGAAACGAACCTTGTGCTTGACGTTGTCGAGGGAGTCGGGGGTGTCGACGGAGAAGCCGATGAGGATGACGTGCGCTTTGGAATATGCCAGGGGACGTAACCGCTCGTAGTCCTCTTGTCCGGCGGTATCCCATAGCGCCAGCTGAACCGATTTGCCATCTACTCTACAGTCGGTAACGTAGTTTTCGAAAACGGTGGGGATCTACAAGTCATGTCTCGTCAGGGATCGGGGCTCGGGGTTGACGGGCTGCGTCGAGTACTAACGTAATGCTACGCGAGGGAGGGCTTGTTAGCAAAGATTGGAACTCGAGTTGGAATCAAACCATGGCGGGTGCCACGACCAGACGTACCGTGGGGAAGTAACCGAGGGTAAAGACGCTCAACAGACTCGTCTTTCCGCAGGCACCATCGCCAATGATGACGAGCTTCCTATTGGCAACTTCTTGTCAGCAAGCAGGAAAAGGCAGAATCGGCATCAAGAGCACGGCCGGGCCAACCCGACAGAAGATGGGTGTCGTGAGCGAGGCGCAACGGGGGGGCAGGGGGCGGTCGGTCCCGAGGCACTAGAGTAGAGAGATAGAGACGGAGATGGAGATGAATTCGAATCGGGAAGCTTGGTCGTACCTGCGGATGACGTTCTGGGTGTTATTTGCTGCCGCCATGACTGTGATGGTCTACACCGGACGGAGGTGATGTGGGGGAGAAACGTCGACGGGTGGTCAGTTGGGAGCTTGGACGGACCGTCGGCGACGGGTGTGTACGTCGTCGAGCCGCGAGCCGAAGGTGTAGCCGAGGGAGAATCGAAGAGGGATCGGGGATCGGAGTCGAGGAAGGGGGCGTTATGAACGCAGAGGAAAGGCGACCAAGCAGCGCAGGGAACGGTGCAATCGGTGGGTTTGGATCGTACACGGTGCTGTCGTAAAATCGTATCGGATGGGTGGGCGGCGGGAGCTGCGTCGGCGGACGGATAAGGTATAGAAGCTAGCCGTGAAGAATGCTCGAGTTGGGTGAAATGCTGAACGTATGTGTATGTGCGTATGTGAGGTATTACTTCTTCTGGGGCGGGTTGTTGAAGAGAAGAATGGCGGATAAGTCGGGGTGAGGATAAGACGAGAGGAGAGGAGAGGAGAGGAGAGGAGTGGGATGGTGAGATTGCAGAGATGCGAGAAGATGGATGGATGGATGGCCGGCCCCTAGAGAGGATAGATCTACTAGTCCTAAGGGGAGGGATCGGGAGGGAAAATACAAATGATTATAAAAAGTAAGTAAGAAGGAGACGGGGGTGGATAGCGAGCGCCCTTGTAATGGATTTTTCTTTGGGGGAAGAAACGGGCGAGGGGACACGGGCGCTAGTAACGAACGGTCAAAGGCAGTAGTGTGTTAGGTAGGTTGTTGAGGTCACTGTTCGAGTGTACCTACTTAGGTAGGTATCTACTTGGCCTGTGTAGTGTACCACACCTACCTACCTACCTACCTAAGGCTACCTACCTACGTAGGCGGTACCTTAGTGGGTGGGAGATCTGGGGGCAGGGAGGGGAATACGAGCTGAAGAAAACATACCGGGGGTAGGAGCTGTGATGGTGCGATGAAGAAAGGGACGAAAGCACCCCAGCGAAGCCAGACCTGGAGAGAAGCTGGAAGCGTAAGAAACAAGGCAAAAAAAAAAAAAAAAAATTACACCAAATAGCTGTGACGGAAAAAAACAAAAGGCTACATGGGTCAAAAAAAAAAAAAAAAAGAAGAGCTGTCGCGAGTCGGAGCTGGAGCTGGCCGTTTACGAAATCAAAGAGGCCAAAACGAATGGGAGGAAACCTGGATTAGGTCGGTCCCGTCCCGGGACTTGGTCCTGAGATGGAAGTTCTCCACATGTAGCGGTGCTATAGAGCATGAACCGAGTATATATCCGTACTTACCATGTACAACCCGGGTACCTATATGCGAAGGACTACAGGCTACCTGGTCGCACAATACTCCGTATCCGTACAGGTGTAAGCTATGCCCGCCTAACCTACCTACCTACCTACCTATTACCTACCCGCCTCCAAAATGTAATCCGACTCCCGGGACCTGGCTGAAGTATGCGTACCCGTCCGTTTCTTGCGCGATGACGGTGAAGGCCAGGTCGATATGCCCCGAGTTGCGGTCATCGGCAACCAGTAGCGGCCATGTCCGTGAGCGAGCCGAATCGTCACCGGAGTTGCTGTCAGAGAGCCGCCCCCCTCCCAAGAGACACACTACTTACTGTGTAAGCAAACCCGCGGAGAAGCCCAGTCTCGTTCGCCTCCTTTTCGCGTCTCTCTCCCCTCTTTCTCTCCTCTGTCTCTCTCTCTCTCTCTCTCTCTCTCTCTCTCTCTCTCTCTCTCTCTCTCTCTCTCNAGCTAAACACCCATCATGACGGGACCGCGCCCAGGAAAGCCATCCCCAAGCCCACTCGACCGACACCCGAGTGCGGTGCGCCGAGTGGTGCGTGTCGCGGCACAGCCAAAGGATCCCTCCCATGCACGCACGCATCAACACAGGGCACCCGCAAAACGCAACGCACGCATGCATCGTACAGCTCTTCAGGGTCACTCCAGGAGAAGAATCGAGAGGAGAGAAGGGACGAGGAGCACACACGCACACACGCACACGCGGATGCGACCCTTCTGGCCCGTCCAATCTCATTGTGGTCCGATCCCGCCTCGCAGAGGAAAGTCTGTCTGTATGACTGACTGACTGTCTGTCTGTCTGCGAGTCCGTGTAACTGCTATGGGGGAGCGGCCCCTCCCCGGGGGCTGAGCCGATGACGATGCACGGCGTTGAAAGCTCCCCCCCTGTCCCGAGTTTCCTGGGTCACATTCCGAGGACACCTTCGCCAGAGTGCTGCTCTCCCAAGAACATGCCCCGGGGAGAGCCGTCACGGCCAGCGTCAACGAGTTTGAGTTGTCGTGGGGTTGGGGAACAGCAGCTAGAAGCTCAAAGCCGGTGACGATGGGGCCGAGACACATCCCCAAGAGAGACGGACTGGACGTTGGGCCACCGGCTCCCAAGATCGACGTACGCCCGGTTTCTAAATAAAGGGTGGCCCTGTTCGCCCGTTCTCCGTCCCCTTGTTCCCTTGTTTCCTCGCGGCTGGATGCAAGAAAAATATGTCAGTCGCCGCCGAAGCTGCGCTTAGCGTCCAAGGAAGAGAAACAATGAAACGCTAAAACAATCCCAAACTCTCAAAAAAAAAAAAAAATTGGGGGACGAGAGCCCCATCCCATCCAGTCCCAAGTTCCAACCGCCATCGCGCAGGGACCACACAGCCCTGAAGTTATTAACGCCCTGCGCCATCGGGTCGTCCCTCGGAGCGCGGGCTGGGAAAGCCACGAACCTGGTCCGTTACCAGTATCCGTACTCTCCGTGGGAGGTGGTAGTGGGCCTGCTGCACGCCATTGCCAGGCCAGGAGGGCCTTTCTCTGTGCGCGGCGTCTCAACCCCCTCCGTGTGCTCATCTGCGCCGGTCAACGTTTGCACCGTCCGCGCCGTGGTGTTGTGGTTATGGTTGTTGCTGTGCCAGGATCCCATCATCCCTGCCCAGCAAAGCTCGTTGACCGAGACACGAGTACTGTGGATGTAGGACCATGAAGCAGGGCGTGATCGACCTGTGTCCGCTCAATGGCCACTACCCATGAGGCCTGCCTGGGTGGCCTTCTCCTCTGATATGAGGCTGCCTCCCGGACATAACTTGCTCGATCTGAAGTCAGAACCCGGTGGACAGATTCAACCGACACCCCTATCCTTCCCCTTCACTTCCCTTCGTCTTCGCTCCGTCACATTTTCAGCGTCCTCCGCTGTGGATCTCGTGTGGCCCCGCGGCACCGTCGTTCGACCAAGGACTCAACGAGGCAGTGTTTGTTTGCTCGCTTCGCTGATACGGCAGTGCGCTGCCCCGACGGAGGCCCCCCCCAAAGACCAGCCAGCCACAGAGAGTGATATTGAATGCGACCGGGCGGTTGCAACGAGGCGTTGGTCCCCCCCCCCCCNTTGCGTTCCCGTCTGGGACCTGCCGGCTACAGCTTGTTTGAAGCGTGCATGACGCCGCCCCCATATTGACCGACTTTGGGGATCTGGCAAACGCTATTCCCGGTGTGGCGTGTCGTCAATCAGTGATCAGCGGAGCCCATTGGAAGAGCATTGGCGATGCACTCAGAAGATCAAATGATCTTGGCGGCTGCGCGTTGCTCGCCCAACAAACGCCCTCCCCCATCATTGACCGCCCGGTGGAGGTCGGCGGCCGCGCGGCTCCGGCCCCGAAAGGCCGACACCGCGGGACGCTTCGGGACGGGGTTGGATGCCTCCCGCGCCCTCCGCTCAACTGTTTTCACTCCACTACTGTGATATCGCCGGTAGTCTCGGAAATGTCGGATAGGCATCCATTTCCAGCGGCGAAACCCCCTGCCCCTTCTCGCAGAGAACATTGGGCTGGTTCTGCCACTCAGCATGCCGTTACCTCAGCGCCTTTTCGGCCGGAAGCGAATCAAACGGTTGGACACTGTAGGTGCCAAACATGTGTTTGAGCCGATGTGCCACACAGGGGCGGGCGGGGGAACAGTTTGCCAGCTCGTCACACGGAGTTGCGACCAATGGCTTCCAGTGGCAGCCTACTCTCTAGTGTATGCTGATTAGGGGCTGTGCAACCTGGCACTCGAACATGGCTGAAGGGCTCTCGTGCAAGTGCAACGTGCCAATCGATGCATTTGTGTGGATGCAGCAGAGGGCATCCCGATTCCGAAGTTAGGTAGCTCGACGAGGTACGTAGGGAGAGGGCGGCGTGTAAATGGAAGCATTAGAAGCTGCTCACGGTCAGCACCACGTGGGAGGAGAGGTCTGTGGCAGCAGTGCCCTTCTGCGGGGTTTCTGATGAGTGATGAGATGCTGCACTGGCATTCGGCATTCCTTCCCAGGGGGACGGCGGGAGGGAAGCTGAAGCTGGACGCGAGTTGGTGTGTTGGGCGATGGGACGGAATGACATCAGGGCCGCGTCTAGACCATGTCCAGGGGGGGGGGGGGGCTTTTGCGGNGGTAATATGGGGGAGTAGTTGGGAATCTCCGTATCTGTCCGGGTTCTCAAAATCGCATCTCTGGGCTCTGCCTCGATTATGTCAGCATGTCCACTGCCTGTAGCCTGGTGATGCCTGATAGCATCAACCATAGCCCTCAGGCAGCAAGGGGTTTGGACAGCACGCACAGCACAGGCCATGCGGGTAGTCACGTGGGACACGGCCACAGCACAAGGACAATCGCACCCTCAGCCGCGAAATGTGATTGACTGATTGACTGGGGACCAACGGAACAGGCCAACAGTCAGTTCGGCGACGGCGTTGTACCCCTCACGCGCAACCTCGCCTGTGAGTGACTTGATGCTCATCCCTCTCACCCCTCTCCAGCCTCCCACTCACTCCCAGGGGGGGGGGGCCCTACCGTCTCTCTCTCTCTCTCTCTCCCTTGATCTTGATGTGACCTTGACGACCAAGCAAGCATTGCACACTAGGCTGACGACGTATTCTGTTTCTTCTGTGACAAAAGGGAATCAAATCTCAACCAGCCAGAGCGCAGAGAAACATCTCTCCCCCCGACTTCGGCCTTGGACTCTTGATGGTCGACCAGCCCATATCACACTTTTTGCATCGTATTGTTACCGTTGCTGGTGTTGTCTTCTTGGGCTGCGGACCGTCGTCTTCCATCCTATCTCTCGGCGTCAAAGGTACCTTTACAGAAGCAAAAGTACATGCTGATTGCTCTCAGCGCATCGCCCGTGCTGTGCCGTGCTGCGCCGGACCGCTGTATGCCCAAGGCTACTTGCCTATTTACTGGGTGCCTGCCTGCCTACCTACCCTGCTACCCAACCAACCCAGGTACCTAGCCTGCCCCTTCAACTGTGGCTGCTGCTGCCCCATCATCGAATAATATTCGCCTCCACCTGTGAGTCCCGGTCTCTCTGCCTCATCACCACCACTACCACCAGTCACCACTCAGCCCAGCCCGCCCTGCGCGCTGCACCTAATCCCGCCTCTGCCATTTTCGCGAGCCGCTACCTCACACCTTTTACCCACACACGTCTCGTCTGCCCGCCCAAACAGCGCCAACTTTCTAGTCGAGAGGGGCAAACAGTCTTTTGTGTTTTTTACCCCGTATGCTCACCCATTCTCGACACAGCTTTACCCAGCATCTCTCTCAATCGCGAGCCCCCGTCGTCCGACCGCCGAACCCCGTCCTCGACCTCGACCTCGACCTCGACCTCGACCTGGACCTGGACCTGGACCTGGACCTGGACTTGGACTTGGATCTCGCCTCGCTCTGCTCCTCTTCCTCCCTCATCCTCACTCTCCCTCTCTCGCTGTCGAACCGACCACCCCTCGCAGACCCGACCCGACCCGACCCTTTCACCCCCTCCTCCCCCACCGCGCCATCCCTCTCTATGACATCGACGTTTGTTTCCTGGTAGCAGAGAGATTCGACATGCCGGCCAACCACCGCCAGCCGGCACCCCAGACGCCTGCGTCTCCAAACACCAAGCCCACGGCTCGCTACACGAACAAAGATGGCTCCAAGATCATCACCGTCCCAAAGGGTCCCCCCTCCACCGATCCCTCGCTGCCATCCACTCCGACTTCGTCGGCCAAGGCCCCGAGCCTGCAGACCACCGTCGCTGCCAACGGCCCCGACGACTCGGTCCCTGCCGTCAACCGCAAGAAGCAGAAGCGTCGCGCAAAGGCCGCTGCGAAAGCTGCCGCCGAGCAAGCCGTCGTCGGCCAAACACCCAACGGGCGCCCGAGCCCTGCGCCTGGCGCATCCGCCCCCCAGCCTCGCTCTGCCCGACATGACGATTCCAGCGACGACGACGCCGACGCCGATGACCGCCACTCGGTCGACGACGACGACGACGATGACGACGACGACGACCATCGCCATCGCCATCGCCATCCCGGCGCCAACGGTGTTGCCGTGCCCAAGTCCAAAAAGTCGAAAAAGAAGAAGAAGAAGAACGCAAAGAACCCGCAACTCGCCAACCCCCAGCTCGACAACGTGCCGCAGCAGCAGCAACAACAACAACATCATCAGCACCACCATAACCATAACCACCACCACTCCCACCCCCACTCGCCATTGACGGCGCCCCGCGGGCCTGGCATCTCCAAGGATAAAATCTGGAACACCAGCTCGCAGGAGGAAAGGGAACGTATCAAGGAGTTCTGGCTCGGCCTCGGCGAGGACGAGCGCAAGTCACTGGTCAAGGTTGAGAAGGACGCTGTCCTGAAGAAGATGAAGGAGCAGCAAAAGCACACGTGTAGCTGCACCGTCTGCGGCCGGAAGCGCACCGCCATCGAGGAGGAGCTCGAGGGACTCTACGACGCCTACTACGAGGAGCTCGAGACCTTTGCAAACAACGGCGAGGGACCCCACATCCTGCCGCCTCATCGCGAATTCCCTCTGCGCCCCTCACGCCTCCCTGCGACCTACTCGGGCCAGCCGCCGTCACGTGGCCGCATAGTCGAACACGTCGGCGACGACGACGATGATGACGACGGCGACGAGGACCCCGAAGAAGAGTACAGCGACGAGGAAGACGATCTCGAGGACGACGAGGAGGAGGAGGAGGAGGAGGAGGAGGAGGAAGAAGAGGAAGAAGACGACGATGAGTACAGCGAAGAAGACGAACCGCCAGAGGACGCCCACCCTCACGACCGGGACGTGGCCGACTTCTTGACGTTTGGGAACAGCCTGCAAGTCAAGGGTATGCAGCTTCTGGACTCTCTACTCTGCAGATATGGTAACATGGACTTAGGCGGCATACTCACCGTTGCGGATGACCTCCTCAAGAACGACGGCAAGCGTTTCATCGAGATGATGGAGCAGCTCGCCGAGCGCCGCATGGCCCGCGAAGAGGACGCCAAGGAGCACTTCTCGCGCGGCTACGGTCATCCCGCCAACGGCTCCTACTCGAATCATGGCCATCCTCCTCCCGAAGACGACTATGACGACGAGGACGAGGAGGAGGATGATGACTATGACGACAGCCAAGAAGAGGAATACGAGGATGAAGAAGTGAGCTCCTCTCAATACACACATGACCATAAACACTCGAGTACTGAGCATTACTGTTGTCATCATCAGGACACGATGACCGAGGAACAGCGCATGGAGGAGGGTCGTCGCATGTTCCAGATCTTCGCCGCTCGCATGTTCGAGCAACGCGTCCTCACGGCCTATCGGGACATGGTCGCCAAGCAACGACAGCAGCAGCTCATCGAAGAGCTCGAGGAGGAGAACCGCCAGGACGCCCAACGAAAGGCCAAGAGGGCCAAAGAGAACCAGAAGCGCAAGGACAAGGCCGCCCTCAAGAAGCAGCAGCAGGCCGAGGAGAAGGCCCGGAGGGAGGCCGAGAAGGCCGCCGAGGAAGCCGCCCGCCTCGAGGAGCAGCGACGGAGGGCCGAAGAGCAGCGCCTCCGGGCCGAGGAGAAACGCCGCAAGAAGGAAGAGCAGAAGCGTCTCGAGGAGGAGGAGCGCCTCCGCAAGGAGGCCGACCGGCAAAGGCGCCTCCAGGAGCAGCAGGAGAAGCGTGCGGAACAGGAACGCAAGACGCGAGAAGCAAGGGAAAAGGCGCAGAAACTCAAGGACGAGGTTCGACTACGTGACAAGGAGGCTCGGGAGCTTAAGGAGAAGGAGACGCGGGAGCGGAAAGAGAAGCAGGACCAGGCCCGACGCGAAAAGGAGGCCAAGGCCAAGGCCGATCGAGAAGCCAAGGCCAAAGCTGCCGCCGATAAGGAGAACAGCGTCACGGAACGGTCCAAGCAGGAGAATAACAAGCCGGCAACAGCACCAAAGGCCGCCGCCGCCGCCGCCGCCGCCGCTCCCATTCCCATACCCGCCTCGGGTCGACGGTTGTCGCAACACCCAGTGCCGATCCCGACACATCCCTCCAACCCCGCATCCTACGCATCCCCAAAGATACCCGTTGCGACGCCGGCTCTGCCCAAGGCTCCGACACCGATCCGTCCCAAGCATGCGCCCCAGCCGCTGGAAAACAGCCTGCCAGGGTCCCAGGCCTCGCAGTCCGGGTCGAGCGCCAGCCAGAACCCGTCACCTCACCCCGCAACGCCCGGCCACACGAGCCCGGCGCCGATCGGATCTAGGAAGACGAGCGTGGCAACGTCGAGCTCGCTGCCGCATCCCCACTCGGTGTCGCCGTCAAGCATCAAGGGACCGATGCAGACTGGCCCCTTTGGCATGCCTATGAGCATGCCGCCGCCCGGGTTCGGGGTGCCTCCTCCGGGGCTCGCGAACCGCATGCATGATCCCATCTTTGGTCCACCTGGCATTCCCGGGTTCGGTAGACCACCGCCCGGCATGATGCCCGGTCCGCCCGGGCTTAACGGGCCCGCTGGACGTGGTTTCATGCCGCACCCGCCCCCCGGCTTCGGACAGCCCATGGGCGGCGATCCAATGCACAACATGGCACCGGGGCCGGCGACACACTCGAGGCAGCCCTCTGGCGGCTTCGACCCGGCTTCACCATCCGCCACTTCGCAACCCATCGGAAGACCGGCACCTATCGGACGGCCCGGCAGCGTGGTGCACGGGCAGCGTAACGAGCAACCCGACGACTTTGCCAACCAGCACCTCGGTAGCAGCGCGCTGCTGGACGACGCCGAGGATCCGATCGCCGCGGCCATGAACGCGGCCAGGCACCGCAACCAGCTGCCGCGACCGGCGTTCCCGACGATCCCGTTTGCGGGGGGCATGGACAACGGATTCCACAACATGCACAACAACGTGTGGGGCCCGTCGCCGATGGGCTTCGTCCCGCCTCCCGGCCTGGGCAACCCCACCTGGGGCAGCCCCATGATAGCGCCGATGCCGTCGCTGGGCCAGATGCGAACGGGGGGCAATCCTCGGTCCGTGGCGGTTCGCCTGATGCTGTGCCGCGCCTGCAAGGAGCTGCAGGCTCGCAGCCCGGACAGCCCGGAATCGTTTGTCGATCTCGCGGCGATCAAGGCCGAGGTGGACCAGCTCAGCCGGATGGAGATTATCTCGGAAGACGACCTGCTGGACCTCGCGGAAACAGAGGGCAACGCGCACAACGGCGGCGGCACCTTTGACATCCGGCGCGACGCCAACGGCCCCGGCAAGCACTCGGTGCGATGGGTGCCCGAGTTCAACGACGTGTCGCAGCCTCACCACCGAGCGGTGGGCGCGCCGGGCGAGATCGGGAGCCCCATCATCGGCAGCGGCGCCACTGCGTTCTTGGCTAGGGGGCAGTAGGGCCGCCCATCCAGCGAAGACTCGAGGTCTGAGTCTCCGTCCGAGAGTCCTGGCCCGTCAGACCGGCTTTTTCGAGGAATGTTCCGGGCCATGCAGACGGGCCGCATCAACAAGGTCACGAGGGATCCGGGGTGCATTGGCGAGGAGAGGGACAAGCGTGCCAAGGGGTGATGCTGATTCTGGAC
>NWBT01000046.1:1758887-1790255 GCA_003386485.1 Colletotrichum lentis
CGCCGCCAGCTCGTCGCGCAGCCGCCGCCCGGCGTCGTCGTCGTCCTTCTCCCGCACGACGTGGTGCGTGTCGACCTGCATGATGTAGGCGATCTTGGCGTCGTTGAACCACCAGGGTGTACTTCTCCGACCCGACGGCCATCATGCCGCCCGTGCCGAGCCCAGTGATCATCTGCGTCGGCGCCGCCGCCGCCGCCGCCGCGCTCTCGCCCGATCGCCGCCTGCAGGATCGCCAGGAACTCGCGCTCGCGGATGCCGATGAAGCTCCCGAGTCTGCTATCCATCGTTTTTGTTTTTTGCCATGTAGGTAGTTAGGAAAAGACAGAGAACTCCCTTGACTTACAGCATCGTCGAGTACCATGACACCTTGCATGACACCGCGAACCCCGGGGCCACGACTCGGCTCGGCAGCGGTCCAGGCAGGGCCAGCAGCTGGCCCTCGTCGCCGACGTCACACTCCATCGCCGCGGCCCGGACGCCCTGCTTCTCGAGGCGGGCGAGCAGCTTCCGGACGGTACGCTTCCGGTCGCCGGCGATGACGTAGATGGCGTCGGGCCGGAACGCCATCGGCGCCACGCGCGGCGGCGTCGCGAGCACCACGTCGTCGTCGCGCGCCTCGAGCACGATCTTGCCGACGTGCTTGCCCATCTGCATGCGGCGGAAGGCCTCCTCGGCGTGCCCCAGGCTGCCCATCGTCCCGAGCTTGTCCAGCACGATGCGCTGCACCATGGGCATGCTGTCCCGCACGGCTACCTCCCGTTCGGGCCGCTCGGTGTCCTTGGAGTCGTGAGACCCAGGCCCGGGCTCTCGGACCGGATGCTCCGCACCATGCCGGATATAAAATTCTCCGACGGGTTCTCGCTGTTGACGGTGCCGCCGCGCGTCACGTAGACGGCGTCGCGGGAGGACAAGACGATGCGCCGGAGGGTGTCCCAGTCCCTGGCCGAGATGGCGGGGAGGAAGGACTTTGTCGGCGGGGGCGTCGAGGAGGAGTAGGGAGGAGCGCCTCTACAGCTCGAGGTCTGTTGTCTTGTACAGCCGGCGCAGCAGGACGCTGCAGCCGTCGTTGGCGGGCACTCGCCCAGCTTCTCCTCGAAGGCCGAGACGTCCGAGTCGGGATGGTCGGGGAGCCGGGACGCCCGGCGTCGAAGGCATGCTGGCCGACACGTACAGGCGCCCGATGGAGGTGGGCACCATGGCCGCGGACAGGGCGGAGCGCTGCTGGGGGTCCATGGCCTTGGCCTCGGCGATGGGCATTGCCTGCTCGCCAGAAGAGGGCATGGTGGAAGAGGACATGTTGATAATGATGATGCTGTTTTCCTTCTTGCGAATGAGCCGGATATGTAACTGAGAGGGGTATATGTATGGTTGGGTATCTAAATGTCGAAGTGCAAGTGAGATGGTATCAGAAGGCATCGACGGGAGATAGCCTATAGGATCCTGGAAGGAATAAGACCGAAGCTTTGTTCTAAGTAACGATAATCTTCATAATGAGATGGATGAGTTTCTGTAAAGCCCCGTGAGACTCGTGTAGTTGAAGTTTGATGGACTGGGAACAAGAAGATATCTTTGTCTAGACTACTTGAGGCGCGAACAAAGCCGGATGGAAGCAGAAGAGATTGATGGTGATGAGGAAACGAGAATGATATCGGGATGTTTGAAGGCTCTGGCGATGTCGTCCTTTTGTACACGAAGCCGCAGACGCGTCAAGACGTGAGAATGCCCAATTGTCGGTGCCTGTGAATCAAAGCATAGATCGATGCCAATCTAAACTTGACCCTCTCTCCCTTGAAGAATATGACCTGCATCATCGTGGGGGCGTCAGTGCCTGCGGCCCCGACGAGAATAGCATCAAGCATCAACCATCGAGTTCCATGTTGACGGCCGGTCACCGAGGAGCAACGTCCGGCGACGGTAGGCATCCGGAACGGCTCCAATATCCTGAGGACCGGAACATATCGCCGCAACGAAGCTGACAAAGTTGGGCAAAGTTGCTGCCTGTGAAAAGTCGCCGTTCTGCAGGGGGAGCGACAACACCAACACCAACACCAACAAAAGCTTCCCGCCCCCAACGAGATGCTCAGCTCCGGGGGGGGGCACCGCCACAGGGCACATAAGTTCAGGATAAGCCTTGCCACGCCGGGTCGATCTTTGAAGCTTGTAGAAAAAAAGAAAGACGTGATCCATCCAGGGCTGGCAAGATAATATGTCAAGCGGATGATTGACTGGTGTTGAAGTGAAGAGAGTGTCGCTCTGGGATGCTCTCTGACAATTGCTCGTGTTGAATTCAGAATGAGATCCGGTAGCAATCTAGACAACTCCTTCATAGTGCCATGTCTTTCAGCCCAGAAGCCCTCGCGTCAGCCAGCATGGCCCAACTAACGGGCTGTTATCGTAGGCGCATCCTAGTTGTTGTGACGGCCGGCGGGTAATTACACCATCGAGTTTGGCACCCTCGACGGCCGCACGGCGTGGACCAAAGACTGCACCTTCGTCTCCCGCTGCCACTTTCAGCCAAGATACCATTGTTTGATAGAATCGTTTTGATAGCGTTCAGTTTTGTCCACTCAAGTCGTCATGTGCAAATATCCAGGAAGCAGTCAGTGATGCGTAACTGTTGCCACTTCCACTCGACATCATGCGGCTTTTGCCTTTTAATTTACCATCAACTCACTGTCGGCTGCTGCACCAACAACAGTTGGAACGTCTTATCGTCGTAGACATCCACGTACTGGCATTACGTGAGCCTGATACACTGACTAGATGCCCTCGAGGATTCTTGAGAGCATCAGACCGTGGGGAGAGGACGACAGGCCATCAGTGTAGATATTGCGTGATGAGTAACTCCACTTTGCTTCGACCCGGTAATACGCTGAATACACACGGGATACGCTCTCATACCATGATTTTCTGACGTTTCGAAATCTTTTAGCAGGCAGGATGCAGGTTAATCACGAGATTTTTTTTAGCTTCCTCAAGTTGAACAAGTGAAGCACATCGTCATCACAGGATCGCAAAGACCGCCCCAGATGTCCACTGCGAGTTGTTTGGATGTGGAACAAGCCTCGATAGAAACAACAGTGGATCACTTTCATCGTGTTTGTCGGCGATTTATTTCCTTGGACGTCCCAGTTTAAGCGGCGACATTCCCCTAACAAGCCACCACTGCCGCTCGCATTCGTGCCAAGACCCAGCCCATGATGTCCGCGAGGAAACTCACCGCGCCCGCTCGCATCCCTGTGCCGAGAGCGAGATACCAGGATCAGAAGTCACTTCAGAGCGCAAGTTTGACTCATGTTGTCCGAGCCTTGGCTCTTTAAAGCTTCTGCTTGTGTCGTTCTAGACGCCATTCCCAGTCCCCTCAGAGCGTAAACAACACGGCCAACACCACTGACTCTCCGTTGCCACGTAGAAAGAAAATCCAATCCACCGCAAATTTGCTGATCACCACCCATCTGTTTTCCTTATCCATGTTCGGAGTTGCTGCCCTGTTGGGCTGTGTGTACGCACTCGCCCTCGTCGTGTATCGCCTCTACCTGAGTCCGCTCAGGAGGTTCCCAGGTCCAAAACTAGCAGCCGCAACTCTTTGGTAACTAGTTGGTCGCACCAGCTAGCCACATGGATCCGCTCAAACAAGACACCCTGGCTCTCCTCCACCACCCCGCAGGCACGAGTTCTACTACGACGTCGTCCGGGGCGGCCAGTACAGCTTCCACATCGCCAAGCTGCACGAGGCGTACGGCCCCGTCATCCGCATTAACCCGCACGAGATCCACGTCTCCCGGAACGCCCCAATCTCAATGACGCACTTGCTGCTAAACCGCGACCCGGGCCTGTGTCAGGCCTGTGTGCTTCGGGTCGTCAACGCTGACACACCCGAGAGGGAATGGGCACAGGCTCGCCTCCGAGGTCGAGAGGTAGTCGCTCATCCCCAACGGGCTCAGTGGTGCCGTTGCCGGCGACAGGCCGGCCAATTAAGAGCTCGGCCCCGACATCGTCAATTTGCTGCAACCGGACCCGCTCCGGCGACGCCGGCGCGGCTTTCGGGATGCCGGACGCCGAGTCCGCCGATGATTGCCGTCTTTTAAAGCCCGCGCAGTGGCAGATCAGGAACCAGGTCAAGGCGCACAGGCAGCCGGTAAACGAAATATGCCCGCGATCCTTCGTGACGCCGGCCGATTTGGGGGTGGTTTTAAGGAAAGTGCACTGCCAGACTCCGCGAAACAGAGGCACGGAGCGCGGGGGCCTAGCGGGATGGATGCAACTCGACTCTGGCCCTCTTCCCGATGCACCTGGTCAGACAGCGCATAATCAGCTTCTCTTTCCTGTTCGCCTTTTCCCTCGCTGTGCACGATTGCCATCATCCCATCGGTCCTCAAAACTGACCACACAGAACGGCACTCTTGGCGGGTTTCTCGATTCTCGTCACCATCGTTCTTTCTACCCCAGCGGTTCCAGCTCATCAACGGCCTCTCGCCCGTTGGGGCCGGCGTCCGCATTCTGCCGCCTCTCCTGGTCTCGGCCAAGGGAGCTGCGTTGGGCGGCATTTTCTCCGAGAAGTACAACGTCAGCTGCCATGTTTTTGCCCGCCTCTCTGGGCCTCCAAGTGCTTAAGCTGGGCCTGATGACAACCCTGCTCACGGCCTCGCTAGAACTGCCCTCAGCTCAGTATGCGTTTCAGGTCCTTTTGGGTCTCGGGTTCGGTCTTTTGCTGAGCTGTCTTGTCATTGTGGCACAGATGGAGGTTAGGAACGACGATGACGTGGGTAAGTCGAAACACCAAGCAGCCATTGAGACAGTCGATCCCCAATGAAAACCAATGGCAAGCAAGGTATAACTATCAGCGCCATCACTCAGATCAGAGTGCTTGGTGGCGTCATTGGAGTGGCGGCAGCTCAAGCCTTTTTAAACTCGGGGATAGGTAATTCCCTAGGCGGTGTGCTGCCATCCGAGAAGCTTAAGGCTTTGCAGCAATCGGCGACGGTCATCTCTTCCTTCACACCAGAAGAGGGAGTCATAACAATTGAGAGCTACGGACGTGGGTTTCAGCTACAGTACAAGATCATGATAGAACTCTCTGCGGAAGCGTTGTTGGCTAACCTTGGCTGCCTGCAGAAGAAAGCAGAAAGCTTTGAAGAGGGTGTGAACAGGAGAATCAGGGGACAAGGCGTTGCATTAGACTAGACTGACTTACGACACACTTCTATTTGTATACATAGGGAAATCGTTTTATTAGCACCTAAAACTTTTTCTCAATCATCAACAGAGTTTTTCGGAGAGCTTTGGAGATCTAACTTGTTGCTTATAGACTATTAGATTCTCATGCATCTTTGAACTAGTTCAATTGATNGGGGGGGGGGGAATCGGCCGTCCACTGTTGCATCATTGACTGACTTAGACTCAGAATAAACGTCAGCAGACTCGATGGACTCGAAAGTTTTAGTATAAGCCGGCACGTTGAAGGAAGCAAAGGAGGTTGTATTTCAAGGCATCAACGATGGTGTAAGAACGACAGAAGAACAACGATCTACCGCAAGTGAAATGGAACAGGAAAGCCAGGTTTGAAACGACACAAAAAGAAACATGCAAAAGGTTCCGAATTGACCCGACGGACAGCTTCTTGTGCACCATGCTCAAGTCAAATGAGCCTCTATCCCGATGACTAGACACTAGACCACCTCCACAAGCCAATCGCCTGGAGTTCGCGCCCCCATGTCGTGAGAAGCCTGCCCAAGACTCTTTGAACAGAAACATCAGAAGCCGTTCTATATACTACGACCATGAGTCTTTGCACCCTCCCCGGCGCAGAAGATGCGGTGTCATATGTCAGTCAGTATGTCTCCTTGTCCCCCGCACGAAGCCAACAGGCAAATAGCACATCTATTCAGACAGCATGCGGCCGGATAAAGGCGCCCATACCCTGTACACCTCCAGCTTCCCTCCATCCCTCTTGTTACGTTTGTTGACCACTGGCCACTGGTTCAGTCTACTCTGCTGCCAAAATGATGACGTACAATCTCAAAGAAGACAGGCCGTTTCGCGAGAATGATCAGTACGGCTTGGAAGCACCGGAGATTGTAGATTTCTATCGCCCAGACCACCCGTTGATGCAGCAGCTATGCGACGCCTGTGCCCGCGGCCAGCTTGACGAGTTCAAATGACGAGTTGAAGAGTGGAGGGACAAGGGCGCAGCGGCCACGCCACCTCCCGGCCCGGAACACTATCCGTCAGGCACCCAGAAGCCTGTACTCTTCTTTGCAATCCTACAACACCAGCATCGGATCGTGGCCTATCTGCTCGCCAAGGGACTGGAGCGCAGTGAACTGGCAATTCAGAATCTATCTGGCCAGCGGTTCATATCGTACTGGATTGCAAATCTCGAAACTGTGACAAGCCCCAGACAGACCTATGTTAGCAACAACCACCAGTGACGTAAACAGGAGGATCAGGTGGTTTGCTGCATCACTATAAAGAGAGGACTTGGTTCGCACAAGTATTATTAAGTATGCCGAGTTAAAGTGAGAATTGGAAAAGTTTATAATTAAACTTATCCTAAAGATCTAATGATGCTATACCTCTATCCAGTTCACGTCACAGATGTCTTCAGCAAGCGCAGTTGTGGAGAGTGTGTCAAAACAATAGCTAGACACACCAGACTAACAGAATAAAGGTAGAGAATTGAGTAGTATATTGTAAGTCATTAGTTAAGTTGCATTTCTTTGTAACTAATTGCTTAAAACTATGTCCTATTTCATCTGTCTTAGTTTGGATTGGGGATGCCTTCCTTTTGCCTCGAATCCATGGAATATCTGCCTTCAAGAAAGAAAAGGAGCATTAGGACTTGCAGTTGAAGTTGCTAAGAGCGTGTGCTACCTTGCTGTAAGTAAAATTTCATGTGCGCAGGTATTTTCTTTTTGTTTTTTTTTGCCCCTTTCCTTCACCTCACTTCACTCTGCTCTCACTGCTCAGAGCAAATCAACCTCCTGCCTGGTGTAAGTGCCATTTGGTTTATTCTTCTTTTACTCACTCTCACCATAAGCACCACCCCCTTCATTTCAATCCTCATCTCGATACAACAGAATCGCCGTTGACGCTCGGCATCCCCCCCAGCAAGGCAAACACCATGACGACTCTAACAGAATCCCTGGCGGCGCCTTATTTCCATTCCACCCACCCGTTCCTCAGGTTGGAAAAGCTCGAGGTCGGCGCACTCTACATCATGATATCGATCCCCCTCCCCATCTTCATGGGCCGCAAGAAGCACCTCTACAAGGCCTCCATGTCCACCGACCTGGACTTCCCCTTCGACACCTACGAGGGCATGGTCTCGGACGGCCTCTCCTCGGAGGAGTTCTACTGGGACCTCTACTGGCACACCTCCAGCACCCCGAGCAACGAGGGCACCCCCGAGGACGAGGGCGGCGGCGTCCTCTACCGCCTGCGCAAGGAGCCGGCTTGCCCGCAGACCGCCATCTACGACCGCCTCCACGTCGTGCGCCCGCGCTCGCACGTTCGTCTCGTCGGCCTCGTCCGCGTCGTCAGCGTGCCCGCCGTCTTCGTTCCGCACATGACCGAGTACCTCGACTGGCTGACGAGCGCGTCGGCGCGCGCCGCCCACCGCAGCTTCCTCTGGGCCACCATGGCGACCTACCGCGTGCGCCGCCACCTGCTCAAGGGCGACGGCGTCCGCGACCACAGCTTCCACCAGTTCGACATCTCGCGCTTCACCGCCGAGCTGCTCTCGTTCGCGTATGCCGAGGCGCACAACGCCATCGCCCAGGGCGGCGACGGCGCGGCGAGGCCGGCGATTGCGTCCTAGTTGGGCGTCACGCTGCGGTTCGTCGGCAGCGACGAGGCGGCCGAGACGAGGCGCAAGCGGGATGAGCTTCTGCTACTCCAGCGCGAGCAGTTCGGCTACGTCAAGGCCACATGGTTTTGATTGATGAGTCGGATAACTTGACGGGCACTGTCCGCTTGGGTGATATTGCTAGGAAGGACACAGCACGCTTGGGAAAGGAAGCATTAGAGGTGCTCTCGGTCAGTCTTTTGGTTCCTTCTGGGTGATATGTGACACCCATTTGGCTTTCCAGGCAAAACTAACAGGGTTTTGTTACTAGTGACCGAGCATCGAGAGGAGAGAAGTTTTGGGAAACGAAGGGTTGGTATTGATGGAAACAAGCGAGCAAATGTGTTGGATGATGGACCGGAGTCGAGGGAAGCAGAGCGTGAGTATCAAAGGATAGAAGAAGTCATTCCGAATCGGGTGCCTCCAAACGGTTTGCTCCCATCAAGGCCGGAACTGCCAGAGTTGGAACGAATACGGGCATCATCATGAACCATCCAACGACGGGTGTATGAGTAACTGACAGCTCGACATTGTCACGTTTTAGTATCAAGTCCTGTGGAACACAAATCGTCTTCTGGTCTGTTATTGTTACACATCTGCTGCGTGCTTCTTGCTCTTAAGGATTCAGATGGGTCCGGCGTGAAGCCCCAGGTCTGACCTAGTTAAACTGCCAAGAAGAAGCGGCCAGGGTTGACGAGATCCCACTCGAGATCGGATACACAGGATCCCGAGATGAGGACAAATTGAGAGGCCCCCGGCAGAAGAGGATCTCACGAGGTGCCGCAGGCCGGATGGACCGACCACTCACCTGAACCCAAGTCTGCCGGGGGACCTCGCCATGAAGACGATTTGCATAACAGCAGAATTCCTCATTGGCCGACTGAGATATGTATGGCGTAAACACGAGACCTGTCGCACATCTTGGCGCATCAAGGTAGGGGAGATGCGCAGGAATGAGCAAGTTTCCTCCCCCCCCCCCTCCCGAACTCCCCTTAACGCTCAACCGTCACTACATGGACGACACGCCCTTGAGAGACGTATAACCGCTCAAACCCTCCCCCCCCGGAGAGCACGTTTGAGGCATTCTCTCGCACCTTGTCATCACTCCAGGGTCTTTGTCGACTACAATATCTCGACGCCGACTCGACGACGAACGCCATGGCGTTTACGGTTGCGCTGCCTAGACGGCCGAACTGACTGACGCACCCGCCACCAATGGCGATCATGGCCTCAACCGGTAGCTCTACAATGCTTCACGTACCAGGACGACGCAGACGCCCTCTCGGCTGCGCTGGGTGCGTCGCTGGACTGCTGTGCCTCGAGGCCGTCGTCGTTGTCGCGGCCCTCGTGCTGTTCGGCGTCGCATACCCGGATCGCCTCCGCTCGCGGCTGTGGAGGAACGGCGGCGAGGAAGGGTGGTGCTCGAACCCGCGGTTGAGGATCTACTTCTACGCCGGCCACGAGGAGCCTCCCGATATCCCGCTGGTTTGGAGTCAGAGGTGCGACCGTCCGCTATCTTTTGCAGTGCTCCCCACCGCCTCTGCCCTGCACCCGGTCATTTCTCGACCCAATATCAACTATTACTGACTTCTCTTCCCCGTTTCGTCAGGCTCACGACGTCAAACATGGCCACCGCGGTTCTCGGCGCGACCGTCTTCTTAGCGCGGCTCACGATCGCTGCGCTGCACTACGAAGCCCGATGGACAAACCTCGTGCACGACGCCCTCCTCGCGTTTCTCTGGGCTCGCAGCGCCGTGGCGCAAAACGGGCCCGACTTCACCGCCCCCCAGCACCTCAGCGAGAGGCCGTGGTATCTCGTGCGGAGCTGCGACGAGGCGTGGGCTCAAAACCGCGGTTGGTGCAGGATTGCGAAATGGGAGTTCTCGTGGGCGATACTGGCGGCGTACGATACCTGGAGGACGACCGACGAATGATCGATCGGATACTTGGATGGTTGCTGACGAGTGACAGGGCGTTTTATGCTGCGAGAATCGTCAGCGTCCTCGGATGGTTGATGTATGAGCTGGGCAGGCGTGACGGGATGAAGACCGGGAGAAGGATGGATACGACGTTGGGCCATAGCACCGGGGATGCGAAGAAATGGGCTCCGACATACAAGGGCGAAGTTGAGGAGGAAGACTGGGCATGATGCGATGTCCTTGACATTGCACAGATCGACCGTACCACCCATCATATCTAGCAGACCCACGAACGACATCCCACTCCATCACCGATCACGGCATTCAACGACGACGTCGACGGGATCAACAATGTACCAATAAAGCCAGCTATCAATTGCGAGTCTCCACCTAACTAACGACTATTCATCCCCCAGAGTCCACGAAAGAGAAAAAAGGAAGAACGCGTCCGTTGTCGTGTAACCGTTCATGTTCCATCAGAAAAAAACAACCAGCCCTGCCCATCATCCCCTCAAAGAGCAGCCGCCGTTGGTCCATCTGCCATGACGATCTTCCGGTTCCGAATCGACGTTGCTTATTTGTTCTGCGCAAAGTAAAGTGCCCATGTCAGTACAGAGCAGACAATCCCCGCCGCGGATGGTGCAATGGGCCGGAGTCAACTTACGGGGCAGCCGGCGCAGGTGCAGTCCGTGCCGCAGTGGCAGGAGCCGGAGGAAGCGCATCCACAGCCAGACATGTTGATGGATTGATTGGTGGGTTGGGTTGGTTGGTTTGTTTGTGTTGGGCTTGAAAGCTGTGGTTTGTGATGTGAATTGCTTGATGAGGTGGTGATGAAGAAGGAGAGAGGAGGAGGCAGACCAAGAGACAACGAGTGTTGGCTCGGGTGGTTTAAATAATGACGGCGATTATCTAATGCTCTGACCACCGCCTGAGCTGAGTTTCCTTCGTTCACAAGGGAAAGAGCGGCTGGCACAAGGAGCGCCCTGTCCCCTCCTTCCTGACGATGGCTCCTGCCAACCCAACCAGGCCGGCCACATGTTCTTCACGGAAACCGCTAGGCGGCCACCCCAACGATGACCAAGGACGGCCAGCGATGCTAGCTCCTGCCGCCGGCTGGATAAAGCAAGAGTAGTGTAGGAAGGTGCCTCTTGCCCCACCCACCCCACCTCGCCCCTCTGGCGTCTGCCTCCTGTCTCTTGCCTCTTTCCGTATGCGTGTCCGACCACACTCGGCAAGCAGTATTCATGGCTGGTATTCGGGAAAAGCGGCCAATGACGCGCGACCGGAACCAACCACACGTGATGTCCCACTCCGCCTATCTGTGCAGCGTGTCTACCTAGGCTTTGTCCTAAGGCAAAAGCGCCCTGAAGGAAAGTACGGACACGTTATCTACCTACGTACCTACTACGTACCTACCTACGTACGATGAGGCACTTACCAGGTCAACTCGAGTCACTGGAACAGGATGGCCGTCCGGCGTCAACCCCCACTTTCCCACCGAGACGATCCACTGGACGGAGCCCAACGCTCAGACCGGGGTGGGGCCTGCATTCCTATGCCGGCTGCCCTTTTAGGAAAGACCCGGACCCTCCACCCAATGAACCGCGACGACGGGAATCTGCGGGGGAGAAATCTGATAACGGGCGCTTTTGAGAGTCTTCGCCCCCGCGTCAAAGACATTGCTGAAGACGGAGAGCAACATTCTGTCCTCCAGATGGGAACATCCGACTAGCGAGGTGGGGGTGTGGTCTTGTCTTGTCTTGAACCCATTTGTGTTTTTTACGAGGGTTCTTTTTATGGGGGGTTTTTTTTTCTAGAATCTGACGCCAAGAGATGAAACGTATGCCTCTGGGAAGCCAGCAACCCCGACGGCGACATCAGTATCATCGGAATAGCTCGGGGATCCCAGGGCCGGAAGTGCTAGGACAGCCAGCATCAGCAGCCGACATACCTTTCAACCTGTCCGTCGCCTCTGCTAATCATGTGCCCCGATGCCCACGCCTGCGTGGCGCCCCGCCGTCCGGGCCCGTCCCGCGCAGACGTGACTTGCGTTCACCGGCCGGTGCAGAAGGCCGTTCGCGGTGTCGTGCATCATGCACGTGCGTCATCCGACATGTGCCCGCGCGCATCTGGACGCCGCGCAGACATGTATCTATCCCGCTACGCTCTCCCGTGTGGGCGATGGCCGCGCTAATAGATTGCCACCCAGCTTATCTAGGCCCGATGACGTGGCTGGGGCTGGTCTGGGAGTCGCACCATCCAAGGGGCTGAAGGCCTCGCATTCATCTCAGCACCAGCACGTCAAGCACATCTGGTCACTTGGCCTGTCGTTTCGATGCTAGCCAGATACGATGTAGCCCCGTGGATTGCTTGAGCTGAGATTGGGCCGACATCAGCTTTGGCTCATTCCCACTGCGGGTGAAAACCGGTGAGCTACAAACATGTCCCTGGGACCTTAGTCTGTTGACGACTCTTAATCTGCCAGGGGATAAACCTTGCGGTGTTGGATAACAAATGACATTGGCTGGAAGAGCGCACCAAGAAACCCTTCATCGGAGCATTAGCCCCTCAAGTCAAGGCTTTGTCATACTCATACAAAACTACGTCACTTGCTGCTGTATTTGACGCTAAAGTCCCTCTTGCACACGATCCCATGTAGTCCCTTCGGCTGAAGAATGACCTCCTCACTGTTGGTATCCGACGACAGCGCGTACCCATACGTAGCCTCGGCTGACGACCGCCGCCCCTCCAAAGGCGTCTGGGAGCCCTTTGTCCGAGGCTCACCGCCACCGAGAGGCTCGACGCTCTGCCGTTCAGGCCCGCCGAGGTCGTGCTTGGTGTGCATCTCGAACTCGTCATGCGGGCTGCGGTCCAGCGGGATGCTCGCCCTCCTGCCCGCCGCATAGGCGTTGCCGCGCGAACCGCCGGCGCCGAGAGGCGTCTGGCCGCTCCGGTTGTAGTGGGGGTCGCTTGGATAGTAGGTGGCCGAGCTGTTAAGCTTCAGGAGGCGCCCAAAAAGCGGCTTGAGAAACGATGCGCATGCCGCTATGACGCCCACGTTGAGCTGGAGGCTGTTGGCAGCCCGAGGGGTCAGCTGGACGTTCGGAGAATCGAAAAAGGGACTCGTTTCCGCAACTCACTTTTGCCAGAAGTGAACCCAGTAGTTGAAGATGTTGTCCGGGTCGCCGCCCGTCGTGAGCATAAAGACAGCTTTCAGGATTCCCATGACGATTGAGCTGTGTCCGAGGAAACTTTGTCAGCCGAGTTCGGCACACTTCGTCCGATGCAGCAATAGCATTCTTCATCCAATCTCTGGGCAGACTCACAAGTATCCTAGGTTCAAAATGCCAATGACGTACAGACGAACTCGAAACTTCATCTTGAGGTTCCAGATAATGGGGACTGGCAAAGCTCCCAGACATACATCGGTGAAGATGTTGCAGGCTTACCCGGCTCGTCGTCAGCGTTTTTCTTTTGGGCCAGCGAGTTATGACATTGCCAACTCACCAACATTCCAATAAGTGAGATTGAGAAAGACACTGAAGTCATGGCACCTGGGGTCGAACGGATTCACCCACTGGAACTCCCACCAGCCCGAGTGCGGCGTGCAGTACACGAATAACCAGACAATCGCTTGGATGGAATAGGCCACAACGAATCCTACGCCGCCAAAGAGGGCCTAGTCAGCCTCGTTCAAACAGACAGGGGACGCGGAACCAATGGTAAAAAAAAAAAAAAAAGAGGCTACTTTACCTATCAAAGCGTACAACGACCATCGATACCAGTTGAGGTCCTTCCTGAGCCGCAGCAGACTGATCGCCATGGAGATCCTCAGCAGACCCATAGCAACGCCATCAGAGAGTACCGTCTTCCAGAACGCGATGCGTTCGAAGTCGATGCGGTCTTCAGTCGGAATCGTCAGGCCATGCCGTCCAAGGCCGTAGGGTATCTGAAGAATCAAGCATATCCACGCCACGAGGGCGAGGAGCTGGGATGAAGATCAAGCCATCAGTTTCTGGGTCGTCCGAGGATCCGGCTGGTATCAGATCGCAGAGAGGCTTGGACGTACTACGGCGACGATGATGAGCGCATCTTCCGCCCCGAAAGCCCCGAGGATGGCCAGCCGGGCGTAGATCCGCAGGGAAACGAACGTCAGGGCAACGAGGTGGAATGCGCCGACGACGCCGACGATCCGGCCTGCGTTGCTGGCGTTGACATACTCTGGAGGAAGGTCATCCATCCTGTCTCGGAGGAAGAAGTCGACGCGCAAGATGATGATTGATAGAACAAACCACATGGCTGCTGATCGAGGGCCCTTATTGGCGGGGCCAACAGGGCTTTAACAACCAGGCCGCGGAGCGTCCCTTTCGGTCTTCACAGGCAGGATTGTGTCTCTGGGTATCAGTGAGCAAGTCCATTCCTTTCGGTCTGGCTCCACGAAAACCCTGTTTGGGATATGTGATATATGAACCAACCTCTGGCGTTCCGCTTTCTGTCCGAGAGAACAAGGGACCTCTCTGTCCACTTTCCCTCCTGCAGGAATGGAACCACAGTAGCTTCCCTTGATTACGGACCGTCGTCATTCTACGAAAGGTCCCGAGGCAATGATAATGTGTCCTCACGCGTGCGCCGAGAGAGACGGCCCAGCGCGAGTATACCGACTGGCTCGCAACCGGACTACACGTCCGTTCTTGGGTTCACTGCCATGCGTCGAGGATCCAACTCTTCAACACGCAGCAACGCCAGGGGGCGGATTCGGCGGCACAGCACTCGTCCGGCCGACTGGCCGAGAAGATGCTCGGTTAATCATGTGCAATGGCAACTTTGCCGAAGACCAAGGGATGAATCGGCAGTGTAGCCTCCAAGACGTCTCGAGCGGGTAGTCGAGTGCAGTCCGAGCCGAACAAGCCATGGAAACCCCTTGGCAAAGGGTGATAACGAGGAGCATTGTCACTTCTCATGACTTTGAATGATTGCCAATTTGCCACTTTGTCCCATGGTTCAAACATCCGACCACGGCGGAGCAGGTTTCCATGTGATTGGATCGAATCCCAACCTCGCTAGCGACCTAGTTTTGATGCCCTGCCCTGCACTCCCAAATTCTGCTGACGAAAACTCGTGCCATTCCCGCATGTCCATCCACTACAGGGCCGGGAGGTCCCCTCCGCCCCTCAGAAGCCGGGGGAAGGGAGGATAGAGATTGGATTTGGGAGCCGAGAAACATCATCCGAACCCGTCTTGCAATCTTGGCCACCTTGCCCACNGGGGGGGGGGTCCCTTGGAGAAAGCGGTTGGATCCGTTGGATCGGCACGTCGACCGGGCGGGCCGGGTGGGAGGATGGAGTGGGAGGGATGGTTCCGTGCCGCGCCCCTGCGTCTTCAACCCACTCGGCCTGTTGGTTGCCGACTCTTCACCAGCGCGGGATTCCGGTGACGAAGCGGAGACTTTTCTCCCTCTTCTCCCAGTGTCAGGGCCACCGTTGCCTTGCCGTTAATGATATGCCTTGTCTCGTTGGTTCGATATGACCCCCAAGAGCATAGCAATAATTACTACAACCAACTGGTTGTTTGCCGTCCGAGAGTCGCAATGCAATCTCCGACGTTGCATGCAGCTGCGTTTGGCTCGGCACGGCAGAGGCTTCGGCAACCGCGGCGGTCCGGTGTGTGTGTGTGATAGCAGGATGTTCACACCTCAGATGTTCCTCGGGGGAGTGGAGACTGAAAGAGGGGTTCTGCCCAAGTCCCAAGTCGATTTAAAAGACTCTCGTGATCCTGCAGACTCGCCGTAAACGTGCATCTGCACTCTCGTTGCCGGCACCTCTTTTTCCACTGCCCGCAGAAGTCACAAGATCCACGTGTGCCAGTACCGTGTAGTACCCGAGCGCAACGTCTCTTCATCTTGGCCGCACATGCGCAGCAACGGGATGCGTGCAGGAGTGGGCTTCACGGCGGCGCTCTTGGCCCGAGGGGCCGCGGCGAGTGCGACCTGCTGCAACCGGACCGTCTTCCGGGACGTCGTCGTTGTGGGCGGCGGTGCGGCCGGCGCTCATGCCGCCGTGTGGTTGCGCGACCACGGCCACAGCGTAGTCGTCGTGGAAAAGGCCAGTCAGCTTGTGAGTTTCCCTCCGGTTCCTCGTCCCTTTTCATCCGAGTCATGCTCAGGATCGACCNGGCCCCCCCCCCCCCCTTTCGTCCCTGCTTTCGTTCGCTAACTCGGGGGTTTCGAGGGCGGTCACACGGCTTCCTATCACGACCCTGTCTCTGGCAAGTCCATCAATGTGGGCGTCCAGGCGTGGATGGAGTACAGGGATGCTTTCGACTTCCCCAAGCGCATGAACGTGTCCACCAGCGGCGCGATGCAGTTCACCACCCTCGACTACAACTACGTCGACTTCGAGACGGGCCGGCCTGTTGACGGCTGGGTGACGCCCGCGCCCGACGCCATGTACCCTGCCCTGCAGAGGTACTTGGACGTCCTCGAAAGGTACGAGGACATCACCCTCCCCGGCTTCGACAACTTCCCGGAACCCGGGTCCGTCCCGGAGGACCTCGCCATGCCTTTCGGCGAGTTCGTCGACAAGTACGACATCGCCGCCGCCGTCCCGCAGATCTGGGACTCGACCGCCATGGGTCTGGGCAACACGATGGACGTGCCCACCTTCTTCGTGACGCAGGCCTCCGGAGTCCCGATGGTCCGCGCCCTGCTCGGCACCGCCGCCGCCGCCACCCCCGCGTCGGGCTGCCTGTACGAGCTGTACGAGAGCGTCGCCGGGTTGCTGGGCGCCGACGTCCTCTACTCGAGCACAGTCGTCTCGACCGTCCGGCGTGACGACGAGGGCGTCTCGCTCAAGGTGCGCGGCGCCGACGGCAGGCTGACATGCGTCGACGCCAAGCGCCTCCTCGTCGCCTTCGAGCCCACCACCGAGAGCCTGGCCCCGTTCAAGACGGACGAGGCGGAGGAGGAGGTCTTTGGCAAGTTCGGCTTCGCCACCGTCTACGCCGGGATCCTCCGCCACCCGTCGCTGCAGCCCGGCGCCGCCTACTCCAACAGGTCGCCCGCGCCCGGGTCGACCAACTACACCGTCTTCCCCCTCGCCTCGCAGGTCGGCAGCATCGCCTACATCGGCGGCACCAGGGACCTGTTCCAGTTCACGGCCGTCGGCACCGAGGAGGACACGGCCGAGAGCATCAAGGCCCTCGTCGCGCGGTCCATCGACGCCATGGTCGACGCCGGCACCGTTCCCGCGTCCAACGGCACCCTTACTTTCCCGGCCTTTGCGAACCACGGCAAGATGCACCCCCGCGTCACCGGCGACGAGCTCCGTGCCGGGTTCCTCCGGAAGCAGACTGCCCTCCAGGGACACCGCTCCACCTGGTATACGGGTGCCGCCTTCTCCGCCGGGTTCTCAACTGTCTTGTGGGACTACAACAACGAGCTGTTGCCGAGATTGGTTGAAGGGGTGTAGAGAGGGGAGGTTGTTGATTGCAGTTAGTTACAGGAGGGTGTCTATCCTACATAGGCTTTACAAACTTGAGAGAAAAACACAGATTCGCCCCAAACAAAACAGGTACCAGCCGAACCCATAACCTCTAGTCAGCCATCCAACGACAGCCAGCGGTGCCATCCCATGACATGGTGCCTGCTGGAAAGGGATGCGAAGAAAGGTCTGTCTGTAATTACCCCATCCACCCTGCCTGTTCTCCACGGATGATATGAGAGACAATGCCGCTATCCCAATGGTCTGACCAATCATCCCATCAATCACGTCCCTCGTCAATGGATGACAACTAGGCGCCCATAACCTGACGAGGAAACTCCTTGGGGTCTGTTTTGATGACAATGGAGCAGGTGCGGCCGGGGCCTGCGCGAAGCTGCTCGATAGCGGTTTTCTTTAAGTCCATGTCGCGGAAATGAAGTATGATAATTGCGTTCCAACAATTCATAATGACCCGGGGAGCCAATTTCAGTTGGGCGTAGGAACCTCCCTGTGTAAGACAAGCCTCGACTAGTTTTCCGAAGCGGCTACGAGGCTGCAAGCCGAGGACGCTTGTCTGGGGGGGCTCAACGGATGTACCCTCCGGTGCATCTGCGGATGCCTCTCTGATTGTCGCTTCGAGTACTTCTTCGGCGTCCTCATCGGATATTTCATCGAAAGAGGGTTCATCCTCTTCGCGATCGACCGCCATGTACTCATCAAGAGGGTAGGATGAGGAGTCGGGCAGATCATCCTCGCTTTGGATGAAAGGCTGTAAGGCCACAGCCTGTGCGGCAATTTCGGAATACTCCTCGCTGTTACCTTTTCTCGCCTCGAACTCGAAGGCTTCGCAAGGGAGCAGGTCCCGGTTTTTGTATTCCATAACGAGGGCAGAAGTCTTTACTGTGCCGTCTGCAAGAGTGAGCCGGCACTCGGCATTCCAATCCGGGATAAGTGTGATCTTGCCAGGTTTGTCGGATGGCTGAATACGCTCAGCACCAGTGATCACCGTTGTGGTGGAATTCTGGGTTTGGGAGATTATGCCGAAGGACTTGGTGCCTTTGTTGCTCCGGTAGCCTGCAATGATGGTCTTCATGACCGGGTCATTGATGTGTGTCTCGATGCTTCTCGCACAGTCTGCTTCAGTGTAGTGAAACACCAGGCTGGGGTCCGGCGTCGTGACGGTCTGATTGTCGAGTTCGTGGAAATCGTTTGCGGCAATAAACTCGTTGGCTTTCTTGCCGTAACAATCTTGATCCTCTTCATGGACCAGGCGCCGCGGCAGCTGACAGTGCCGAGCGGAGTCGCTCACCCCATGCAGTTTTCTAGTACCGCGAATACCGACAACTGGCAGTTGGTCATGGGTTGAGGATCGACTGGACGATGGGCGGCTTAGGTGCCTGGGTTCCCTCCATAGGACCAGACATCGCGTGTCGAGACGGCTGCTAGTACTGAATGGTTAGCAAAAGTCTAATGGTAAGAAGTGAAATGGCTTCACTCACCGTAGAAACAGCGATGGGTATTTTGGGTTTCCGAGTCGAATGGTGCGGTGCGTCTGTGAAGGAAAGAGTGTGGTATCTAGCTGACCAGGTCCGTGGTGGGATGGACAAGTCCCTAGGCACCTAGGTAGGTAAGGTAGGTAGGTAACTGTTCTCAAGGGCCTGTTCAGAAATACATAGGGTAAGGTCAAATGTAGTGAGGGTACAGGGGTCCCTTATAAGCCTCCTGAAGTCCACTGTAACCTTTCTATGAAGGCCAGGGTATGCATGATCCTTCCATATCCTTCCTTACCTAGGTAGGCACCAAAGGCCTTTGTCACTGGACAAACACCCTTGGGCCTTTGCAAAGGCAGGTGCAACAGGAGCATGCCTTCCTTAGACAACAGAAAGTTATCAACTATTTCTTAAGGTGTTGCAGCAGGCAGCAAGTACATGTTAACATCACATTAGGCAGCCACGCCACGGTTGGAGGTACCTTCTGTTGCGTGAAGTAAAATATCAGCTTGAAAGGCTATTAATATTGTGAGAAGGGGATATAAACTCATCTCACCTCACTTCACTTTTCTTTTCTCTCTCCACCTCTCTCTTTCCGCCACCATTCACACATCTTCTTCAACATCCCCTTCCTCACGCAAAGGCGTCCAAACCATCGCTCAATCCAACAAGTCGTCAGATTTATCCCCAAATCCGATAAGTCGTCCGACTTGTCATTTGGTCCGACAAGTCGTCCGACTTATCATTTGATCCGAAAAGTCGTCTTGATTCCCAACACCCGACAATTCTCAAGATGCCCTTTCTTGACGAGACCACGCTCTCTCGTGACCATGAGAAGCTCTATTCTCCTGGTCAGACGCTGAGTCTGACACCGCACAAGGCACCGAGACCTTGGGGGTGGAAGCACTATCCGATGCCGTCGGATTTGGAGGACAAAAAGACAGCCCAGACAGAGGCGGACAAGGAACTTACCCGTCTGGAGATGGTCTTCCGAGATGATAACAAGCCGCATAGACTCGACCCTCAGATCCAGAAGGACGAGTCGAAAAAGATGAAGGTTCAAGTCCTCGAGCTTTTTGGCAATGACCAATTCGGAGAATACACCCCTGGCACTCAAAAGCTCAAGTGCAAGGTGCTTCAAGTTCCTTCACACAGCAACGATGATCAACAAAATCCGGCAGTCGACGACATTATCTTCATCAAAGTTTTTGACCCCATGTTCTTTCCCCGGAACGTCAGTGCCATCGACATGGAGTGGAAGGTTACCGCTCGCGCAGACATGGCCTTGAGCAATGAGGTCGGCGCGTATGAGTTTCTGTACAAACACGGCCTCACAGGCAGCCCCCATGTCGCGCCTCAATGGCTCGGCTGCTGGACCGCTGAGGTTCAAACCACCGACCTCGAGTATCAAGGCCACACTCGACATGTTGGTGTCATCGCTTTGGAGTACATTGACGGCATGTGCCTGCAGAAACTGCTGCGGACCAACGAAGACGGCGAACACTACTACATTGGCGATCGTCTCAAACTTGACGACGACGTCAAGGCACTCCAGCAGCTAGACCAGGCCACTCGATTCGGCGTGATAGAAGATCTCCTGGCCGATGTTGTCATTCAGTACAAGGTTGGCGTGAACCACATCGAAATTCATCCAGAGAACGTCATTGTGTCTTTCCGCCGCGGATCCGAGGAACTGAAACGACCGCGAGTTTCGCTCGTTGGCTACAAAGACGCCATTGTTAACCCTCTTCGTCAGCCGCCACGCAACGCTTTCGCCGACTACCCGAAGCCCATTCATCCCTTCTTCAGGTTTAGTTATACGAGGCTGCGGTTATTCTTTCTTTGTCGATGGTTTCCATCCGATTGGCAACCTGATGAGAACGAAAGATGTCGCCCATTGGATCGATGGTTGGTGAGAACGTTCGGCCCTTTCGCGGATAATGAAAAGTACAGCGGCCGGATCGAACGTAACCCTGTAATTGCTGCGAAAGCAGCTGCTTTGATTGCCGCTCGCAAGTCGCAGGAGAAGGCTGCCGCGATCAAGCCTACGGAAGTAGAAGAGACCAAGATGGCCGAGAGCCACGAGGATTCTCAAAAAACACGCGAACTAGTCATCGAACCAAGCCCCACGGCCTCCCAAACCGAAGAAACATCTTCTCTGGATGTTCCCTCTTACAACATGCCCGTGGGAGAAGAGACGGCTATCGTGCCCAAGTCTACTGACGCGGGAGCGACAGAGGCGGCCGAGAGCCACAAAGAGCCCCAGAAGCCAGGCGACTCTCGTCACGAAGATTCGCTCTAGAAGGGCGCAGTCTCTATCGAGGAGTCCAGCCAGCGGACGGCCAGGTCGGCCAAGCACTCACCTATCTCCCGTACATCCGACAACTCTGACTCGGACTCGGACTTTTCCGTGTCGTTGCACCCGGCAATGATTGCATCCACCACCAGTTTCTCGTCCGAAACGGGCTCGGTGCCAGAAGCTTCTTTGACTCTCGATTCTGGTTCGGTCAGGGTGCTTGGGGATATTCATACTCGCAACCTGGAGAAGCCTCAAGAGACTCTAGTTCTCGGCTCGATCGCAGAGGAACAGGAAGCGCAGGATTTTGAGAACACCAGAAGCAAGACTTATGAACTCTTCGGCTCGCTTCCAGTCAGAGCACGGGATGGTCAGCAGGGCGAGCGTCAAGCTGGTTCAGGAGGTGATGATGCCAATTTATCGCCCCTGCATGATGCCGCCGTCGTGGGAACGCACCTCGACGACACTGATGTACAATCCCAGCATCTGAGCAAACAGAAGCTCAGATCCATCGTCAGAGATGTTCGAGATTCTCTACGCGAGCACGTACAGCAGCACATCGACAAAGCCCGACAGGACGCGCTTTCCCGCTTCAACATGCAGGCACCGATAATCATTCGTGGAATGTCTCAAATCCAACAGACAGCCGACCAGCTTGTCAAGACAGCCATTGACAACGAATACAGACAGCTCAAGGCAGACAAGAGAGGTGATGCCCAGTCCAGGCTCGAAAATGCACTGGCGGGACACTCTGTGATCGAGCAAGTCGATGAGATGCTTGAGAATCTCACCAAGGGCATGCTTCCAGGGCCGTGATTCAAGAGCATGTAAACCAAACGAAACAAACACCCCCACGGAACGCCTTTATCTCCGACGACACATACCTAGGTGTTCCCTTTGTTGGCTCTCCCTTGTCGAAGTCAAAAAAGTCCATGGGGAGAAAGGAATTTTGAGGTTTTGGCGGTCTCTGGGCAGCTGGAGCTCGATGAAGCCTGGACTGGAAGAATGGCATCATGTGAGGTCGGAGTCGTTGGCCATAGGGTAGTGTGATATTTGTGCATTGAAGTTTTCTGCAATAGAGTTTGTGGTGTTCGCGCAACTTTCGTCTTCATAATTTGATTTTGACCGGTGATCGAGTAGTGGATAAAGCCGCTTCTAGACACCTGCGACACACCAGGTCTTTGGTAGTCATGTTTGATATCACCAAAGATGCACATCAAGGGGCAGCAAAGGGGTACATCTACTGTGCTATCCACCCCTGTCTGGTGAGCGCAAACAACACAAGGGGTTCATGCCATGTAGCAAAGCCAACTCTCTTTTTAAAGCCTGCACTCGCTCTATTCTACTGATTCAACTCTTTCTGCGCCTTTGGTACTCAGGCATCTAACTTAACGCTACGAACCAGACTCGTCCGTGTCTAGAGGCAGCACGTGAGGACGCACTGGAAGTCAGCCTGCGCAGGGGGGGGGGTGTCAAGGGTTAGCGTGTCCGTCCATACCCGCAGCCGCAGCAGTTCTTTTTCGCTCGGGCGATGACTTACTCCTGCGGGACCGCGACTGATGTCACCCGGGGCGGACGTGTACGCGGGGTTGATTTTCTTGCAGATGTTGATCTTCTCCGTGGGTTTGATGTTGAGACAGTAGTTGCAGTTGGGGTCGCTGTAGAGGCAGAAGCCTTCGGACTAAACGGTGGTTTGCCAACAGCGGTGGTCAGCTTTCCTCCCTTTGCCTTTTTTGGTCTGACGCCGAAACGGTCCCATGTCGCTGCTGTCGGCAAACTAACTCACCTGGCAGTTGAAGCCCTGGGGGACGGCTGCGACAGTCATCAGAAGGGATGCAAAGGCGGCGGTGACGGTAGCGGTACGCATTGTGAGGAGTGGGCGAGGGGTGGCTTTGTGGCAAGAGGGCGTGTAATTAGACAGTTGGATAGAAACGAGCGTGAGTGAGGAGAAACTTTGTGTGGTAAGTTGAGATTTAAAAGAAACCATTAATAGCATGACGGGAGGAATGAGTTGATTTATACCAGATGTCGTAGGAGGGAGAACTACACTGAGCATCTCTTCTCGATGGAGATCGTCGTCAGGCGAACCACACTAGTCGTATCACCAAACGGAGCTCAGTTAGATTGTGAGGAGGTGCGATCCCAGCCACGGACTAGAGAGTGGCTACTCTGTCGAATCTAGGCCTGGAGCTGTAGATCTTGAGGAAGAGTTTGACGCGCAAAGTTGATGGCTTGTTCAGGTAGCCCTGTTGAACGTTTCACGTTGCCACTTCAGCAAGGCATCGGCCGGGGTAACACCCTGGCCTTTGTTCACCAGTTATTCAGCGACATGGGAAAGATCCGAAATCGGCGAGCAATATACTGTCGATGCTAGAGATTGGGTTTCTTTTCTTTCTGGCATTGAAGCTGAGGAGACTGATTTGTTGAGAGGCAAAAACTTTTACAAACACCACGACAGCCAGGCTTCATTTCAGATTCGCCGAGTAAAATCGCGCTGATGAGCCCCGCGCATCTCAAAGGAAAAGAGTAAGTACTGTAGGGCGAACTGGCTGTTTGTCGTAATGCGGCTTTGTCCGGTCTCGTAACCCCAGGGAATACAAGTTACGGAGCAATACGTCTCGCCTAGGTTTGACTTTAGAAGCCCAACCCTGTTGCCGTGGATTCGAGCCTCGCAGGGCCTCCCACAATGACGGAGAACATGGATGGGATTGTCGATACAACTATCCGAATGTGATCACGCATGGCGAACCCCCCTTGGCAATGATCATTGCCATGTTGGAGAAAACCGCTTTCACAAGAGCGCCTCTCGACTCGTGAGCGGGAACCTGTCGTCCTTTCTTTCGGAGAAACCAGGCAACCAGCATACATCAGCATTACGACCAAGATGCACAACCAAACCAGCTCGGCTGACACTGAGTGTTTCCGGGCTTGGCTCAATAGAAAAGAGGGAGGGTTGTTCTTTCTAGAGAAGCTTTTTCCAGGGATCGACTTGGTCCGATCGTGGGTGTATTCTTCGTCTCCTAGACGTCGGGGAGGTGTTCGGGGCCTCGAGGACTTAGACCCAGTACTGGGGTCTCTGCAGAAATTTTCTTGATATACTGTTCTCATCCATCGCCTCTCTGGACTCGAAGCCGGTAGGATAAAGTTGCGGGGCGGGCTCGGAGGCTGCCGGAAGTTTCCGTGTCAACAATGGCAAGGCCGAGAAGAACGGTGATTCGAGGTCCACATCGATGACCAGGCTGTGCTGTTCCGCACCAAAATCTTGTACTTGTGACTAGTGATCTTCACTGCTTGGTTCAATCCGTCGTGTTTTAGCCCCTTTGCCGGAGTGACCCGAGGGCCATCTCCTGGTTTAAGGACATTAGCATGACAAACAACGTGCTCACCCACCCGTGGACTCGGAGCCAGAGGAAAGTTTTGAGTGGTAGCATTGTCTGTAGGGGAAACCCTCTGTAGGAAGAAAACCCTATATCTACAGGATGACACACATGAATAGCCAGAGGAAAGGCAGTCAAATGGCAGGATGATCCTTCAATGAACAGACGATGGGAAGGCAGCGTCCTCGGACATGAAAAGATGAAATCACGCATCGGCCAATGAGAGTTGATGTGAGAGGCTCGGTATTGTGCTCCAGATAGCCGAGAATCTGTGGCCGGAGGTTTAGAATACACTCCTTGTCGGTCTTGAGACCTTGTCCGTAGTTGCAGGCAAAATTTGTTACACCCTAGATCAGATTAAAGATGGAGGTGCGGCAACACTGTTAATTACACCCGCAGCAGTACGTTTGATTACTCACGTAGGTACTTATGGTTCACTCCAGCCAGTCAACGTTTTTGACAAGGGCTAAGCTACCTAGTCGTACCCTACGGCAATACCACGCCAGCACGCCTAGAGGTTTTCAAAAACGTGCTGCATTCCATAATGGGAAATCTTCGCACAGATGCGCAGAAAGGCATCTAAGCCACAAACTTCAAATAAGGAGTATCCGTTCCTTTTGGGACAATATAACAATGATGAGAGTAGACCGGCCATGAGATGAAGTAGACCGGCCATGGGATGAAGTGGATCGGGTTCCGGGGTTTATTTGACGTAACTAAATTAACCGGGCAAAAANGGGGGTACTGTTCGTCCGGAAATTATTTAACTCATGTTGGAAAACTCTACGTACACGCACACTAATACTCTCTCAAAAGGCCTTGTTCATCCCATTTAAAACAGACCAGTCATCGCAACGAGGGCAACTCCAAAGAGGCCTGTGCCGACAGTCGAGCCGCTCAGCGACCTGCCCCCGGCAGCGGCAGCGGCCGAGGCGGTCGCGCTAGCGGCCGAGCCGGACTGGGTGGCCGTCGGGCGGACTGTGGATCCTGTCGCGTTCGGGTTACTCAGCGGGGAGCCCGGCGGCGAGGGGGACCCAGAAGACGGCGTCTGGGTGGCGGTGGAGGAAGAAGAAGAAGAAGAGGAGGAGGAAGAGCCGTTACCTGAGGAGGTGTCGTTCTGGCCCGAGTTGGTGCCGTCGTCGGTGGAGGCGCCGGCAGCTTCCATCTTGATGCTCGTCCAGTCGCCCGTCTTGTCGCCGTAGGTGTAGGACTTGGCCGGGTTCGCGTTGGAGATGGCGACCTTCTGGACCGTCATGGTGTAGGGGGCCTTTGTGTAGTCGGTGGCGCCGCCGGCCCAGGTGATGGTGCCCTGGTTGTTGTCCGGGTCGCCGCCGGCCCAGAGGCCGAGGCGCAGGCGGGCCGGGGTCTGGGGGAAGTTCTTGCCGCCGAGGGCGTCGGCGTAGTTGAGGGTGCGGACGAGGGCGCCGTTGATGTACCAGGTGACGGCCTTGGTGGTCCAGTCGATGGTGTAGTTGTGGAACTCGTTCTGGGTGGCGGCGATGGGGTGGGTGGCGCTGCGGTCGTAGCTCGTGATATTGCCCTTGCCGAAGTAGTTGGTCTGGACCTCGGCGTCCTTGCCGCCGAGCCACTCCCAGTCGACCTCGTCGAGGTCGTCGGACTCGATGACGATGCTGCTGACGATGCCGGTGCCGGGGGCGGCCTTCATGACGACCTCGGCGCGGCCGAAGAAGAAGTACCACGACGTCTCGATGGTCGGGGCGTCACCCTTCTTGTTGAGTGTGAACTCGGCGCCCTGGGAGGTGTAGGAGATGTTGCCGGCCGTGACGGACCAGGCAGCATGGTCGGCGCCCTTGGTGAAGTCGACCTCGTAGTTGCTCTTGGCCAAGCCGGCATTGGCGGGACACGTTTCTGCGAGATCTCATGTCAGTAAAAACACACTTGCAGAGAGACGAAGCGAGACGGCGAGAGCCCGGGAATACCCTCGGGTTTGGCACGTGGGCTTGTTTAAAAAACTTACTTTTGGTAGGGTCGCAGTCGGTGAAAGTCTGAGCGAGAGTCGAGGTTGCGAGAAGAGCAACGAGTGACGCTTGACGAACGAAAGACAAAGCCATTGTATGTGATGTTATGAGACCCTTCAAAAAACCTTTAAAAAAAAAAGAAGAAAAAGAAAAAACTACTTCAACGATAGTATATTGATAAGAAGAGAACAGAGAAGGGTTCGAGGAAAATGAAAAGAGAGTGAGTTGAAGAAGAGGGTGTTATTTGGTGACGGAACCGCAACAACGGCACCCGCCCCCTTATTTTGATGCGGGTCGTCCGGCTCCATTACGGAAGGGGAGAAGAATCGATGAGAGACGGCCGTATAGTAATATGGAGCGTATGGATACGCTGCGAATGAATACATGGATACCTGGTGTTGGAGCCAGACCAGGAGAACCACCCCCCAATCGATGATCACGCCGCCCGGAGCCAGCCAGCCAGCCAGCCAGCCAGCCAGCCGACTAGCCACCGACTGAAGAGCCAATGTCACCCTCCCCCGACTCCCAAGGAGGCTGACGTGCGTTTGAGGATGCCGCCAAGGCTCAAATACCGGCAACTCACTCACTCATTACTGTGCTGGTGGGCGGGGTTTGTTAGGTGACGCGTGTGCCAGGTGTGGGTGGCTGTACGGAGGTACGATGTACACTACACAATCCACAGTGCCCTGTACGTCTCCCCTCTCAGCCTGACTCTCACCCCCTGGCCAGCCCCACAGCTCGTCTCCCCCGGCAGCGGCGCAGCGCCCACCGTCCGATGTGCCGTGCCGGGAGGCCGTTCATGCTATAAAAAGCCAACATAGCGTGGCTTGTCAGTCCCACGAGGCACCAATGGGACCGCCCGGCACGAGGCCCTGTTCGATGAGAGCTATGATGGTGAGACGGGGATGACTAACGCTCGAGTCTCAAACCTCGGTGGCTGAAGTCCCTCCGCTTCTCCATGGCGGTCCAGCTTCGAAATCTAAGGTAAAGGGGTTGAGAGGATGCCGAGTAACAAACGAAAACTCCTGGTAAAAAAAAAAAAAAAAAAAAAGGTTCGAGGCTGCGTCCCCTCGCGAGAGTGCTCTTCGGGACGAAACATGCCTTGGAGCTTAGTCAGCGGACATCATACATTGTACTATGGAACATAACGGATCCCCCATCGCCGGACTGGTTGTAGCTTTTGTATGTGTCACGGCGGGTTCCGATCAAAATCCGAATCCCCATCAGTATCACCGAGTTGTTTGTCGAAACTCTCAGACCGGTGGTCAGCTGCCTTGGCGCTGTCGACCGCGCTAAGCCCGCCAAGCGACATGACATCTGCAAGGGCATCGTCGGATCCCGAACGCCCGCAGCCCGTGTGGACTGTAACATCCCGCCCGCCCCATCCCGTCAGGAGCCGCCAGACAGCGCGGTCGAAGGGCTAGGCAGCGCGGCAGATCTGCAAACGGGGAGGGAAGAATGCGCAAGCTGGCTCCAATCCGCATCTCAACGAGGTTGGCAGATGCTTATACGACGTGAGATCATGCCGATCTCCACCCGGTCTCCCGCGGGCGGCTTTACGGCGCTCGCGGGGACGTCCGTCCTCTTTCTCGTTGACCGGTGGGATCATGGATGCGGGTGACCGGCCTCTGACGGCGCCAAGCTCTCGAGCGACAACAAACGTATCGCGACAGCTCTGCCTCTACAAACAACAGCCACAACAACCACCTCAAGATACGGCGTCTCCAACCATAACCCGGATCCGTTGGTTACGGCTTTAGGCATCAGAAAATCCCATGCAGTTGGTTGCTGGCTGGCTAGGTACCATATCATCTGTATCCCGATATCCACCCAGACAGTCAGTGTGACTCGACAGCGGTAGCTCGTATGTCAATGGGCCACGCACACCAACTTTTCGTTTTGCATCCGCAGTACGTCAATCCCACCGACAAACCATACATCCCACTGCACATGACCACCTAAGCATACACCATCCTGCCCTCGATGCGTTCGGCGTCCCTTTTAGACCAACTTCGACGATGACTGCCGACCGATGATTACTTGGGAGTCAAACCAAAGAAAAACATTAGAGCAAACGGGACGATGGAGAAGAGTGCAGTGCACGGGAAGCGTCGTGCGGCCTCGACGGTTCTGAAGCAGTGGTTCCAGATCAAAGTGAGAGCAACAGTTCTAAGCAGTGTCCCAGACAAAATGAAGCAACGTAATTGAACAAGTCTTCCGATACGAGGATCTTGCGATCCCTGAGAAAATAAAATGAAAAAAATTGAACAAAAAGCGGAGACAAGAGGCTATGAAATTTAAAAACACAATCCAGGTTTGACTCCTCTCGTGTAAGGCAACCCAACCCAAGCATTTTATCACTGAGCTGCACAGCCACACAATGAAAGCACAGCCATGCCTCGCAAATTCTTTTAGCCACAGACGACATGCGCTCCACTCAGCGCCTCGGCTCTTTTTCGCCGTTGGACGGTTGATGTCACATTGGCCCGAGCTCGTCGATCCACGAGCAGAGCAGCAATCAATCAGCAATCAGGCTGCTCTGCCCCCAAACACCACACTTCCGTCCAACCCCACGATCTTACCGCCGCAACCTCAATTTTTTTTTTTTTTGCTGGTCCTCCTTTTCTTTCTCGTTTGCCTCCTGGACTGCAACAGGATACGCTGAAAATCACCAATCACTATATATTAACATGCGCTAGTTCCGCTCTCTTTTCATCGCGTTGCTTGCGCCCCTCCCATCTGTCCCAAACTCGGGCACGCGAGGCGCTCGGCCCCGACCATCGACGTCAAACCCGTCACCATCACCATCGCTTACACCGACACCCCCGCTCCCACCAGCCTCACCGCCAGCATGGCCGACGTGTCCCCTCTGCCCGCCGCCCTCCACAATGACGAGAAGCGGTGCTTCATCTGTCTCATGGACGAGAACGAGTCCGGCGCCTCCGAGTCCGCCTGGGTCGACCCGTGCCCCTGCACCCTCGAGGGCCACCAGGACTGCATGATCCAGTGGGTGACGGAGCTGGAGCGCGAGGGCAAGGAGATCCGCTGTCCTGTCTGCAAGGCCGTCATCAACGTCGACGAGCCCTACGACCCAGCCCTTGCGCTCAATAACAGGATCTACAAGGCTTTTAGTAAGGTCTCTCCCGGACTGATCCTCGGGGGCCTCGGCGCCGGCACCTGGGTCAGCCTCGCCATGTACGGCAACATCGCGGTGCGCGTCTTCGCTGGGCCCGAGGCCACGTATCGATTCTTCTTCAACGACAACAACCCACGGGGCATACCCATGGTCAACTGGATCCACGTAGCCATCCTGCCCACGATTGCGCCTGCTCTGATCTTGGGCCAGTCGTTCCCCGTCCTGGGTAACGTCTTCTTCATGCCCGTGGCTGCATTGGTAAAGCTCTCGCCGGCCTTCTGTCCCTGTTCAGCAACCCCCCACTGACACAATCTAGTATGGCGTCTTTCACATGGCGCGCGACGACCACTTTTTCTCCTGGCCCCCCTCACCCCAGCTCGCCGCGGCATGCTTCCCCTACATCAGAGCTGTGTACAACAATCTCTACCAGGAGTTCGTCACCCCGTACGAGAAAAGGTGGGAGCGCAGAATGGCAGGCCTACCCGAACCGGTGGCACCGCCACCGCCAGCGAACAACAGACCCGCAGAGAACCGTCAGCGTCGGCCCGCTGGGAACAACGACGGCGCCAATAACGATGGCAGGAACGTCGGCATCGTGGGGGGTCTGCTTGATGCGGCTATCGACATGCTGGACATTCCCGACGTTGGAGTGGCAGTCGAAGTCGAGGAGATCGAGATGGGCGAAGAGCAAGGCATCGCGCATCTTGAGATTCTCGTGGAGCCGCTCGAAGATGAAGCGGCAGAGAGGGAAAACGCCGCCAGGGAAGTCGCGGATGTCATCGCCGAGCAGCAGGCTCACCTGAACGAGCAACCGCCGGCGATCCAGCAACCTGCGCAGCCCGCACAACCGGCGCCCGCGGCTCCCCGCCAGCGAGGCATTCAAGCCAGTCTCCGGGATTTCACAAACACACTGGCAAGCACGCTGCTCCTGCCCATGCTTTCGGCTGGCATGGGCGAGCTTCTCCGCCTGGTGCTACCCCAGCACTGGACCACGCCCGTGGGTGGCTTCGGTCGGTTCAAGGTGCGGACTGGCCTGCTGCAGGACCAATGGGGCAGGAATCTCGTCGGCGGCTGCATGTACATTGTCCTGCGCGACGCCTTCAGGCTCTACACAAAGTACCGTAGGGCCCAGAACAAGCCCCTGCGCCGGGTTCGGAACGTGGACCGCCTTAGGAACCATGGCGCGTCGTCCTCTTCTGCGTAAAAAGAGAAGGGGAAAAAAGAAAGAAATAGTTCGCAAACCACATATCACACAGCACAGTACACACACAGGCATATTATCGGCGTTGGCGGTGGCCAGGATACGGCTAGGAAGGGATGCTTTCTTTACCTTTCACTTTTTTCTTGTATGACTCAATGCTTAGCATGGCGGACGGCGACGGGGTCTAGAGCGTTCATTTCACACGTAGCTTCAGTCTATGAATCAGCGCAATTATCAGCCCGCCTCATCGAGCGCAGTAATCCACGGGGACAAGGTCCAGCCATCGCTTGTCGTTTACGTGTACATGCATGATCGCGAAAGTGCATGGAAGCGAGGCCTATGCGCCTCTCGAATCGGCGGGGTAAACTCCAACGCCGCAAACCTTCCCCCCCCCCCACACTCACCGTGGCCACTGGAACCTTCCAGCCAAACAGAGACGTCAGATAAACAAGAGCGACCGACGTCCACGCCAGCAGCCAACCCAATCGTCGTCACTCCGGGGCTCAGGACCAGAATTCCCCCTCCCCCCAAAAAAAACCCAACAACACGTACATCGCATTTGTCTTTCTCCCATCTCGCACGACTTTCCAGCTCCTCCCCCCAAACCGACTTCGTGTTTTTTTGATACCCCTTCTCCCCTTCATCC
>NWBT01000046.1:1803987-1821624 GCA_003386485.1 Colletotrichum lentis
GCGGGCTGGTGACGATGTTGGAGCCGGTCTTGGTCTTGTTGCTGTTGCTGCTGCTGCTCGGCGAGAACGAGGGCAAAGACCAGGGCCTCGTCGGCACGGAGGCGGGCACGGCCGCGCTCCTCCTCTTCCTCATCGGAGGCGTTGCCGTTGTCCTGCTGCTCTTGTTGGTTTGCTGTATTTAAACGAAAAGGGGGATAGGGGGAGGGAGTGGGTTGGGTCTGCGTACCTCGGCGTCGTAGGCTGGTCCGCGAGACATGGTTCTTGACGTTCTTTGATACAATAGTCTATATTTAGCTTCCTCGATGACTTCGAGTATGGCAAGCCGAGGGAACGGCGAGAAAGCCTTGAGGCAAAAGGGGGGCTGGGCGCTCACCTTCGACTGAAGAGAAGTTTGTGGTACTCGCGGGCAGGCCGGAGAAATCGTCGGTTGTGTGAGTTGGATGATGGAAGTGATGGAACAACGGAGAGAGAATCGTATCTCTTGTCTGAAAGCTGGAGTGGGACGGAGACGTCAAGAAAGGGATGGAAGTTTCGAGGAAAGGAAAACAATAACCTCAAGGCAATTGCAGAGGGAGGGGGCAAAGCGGCCTAAAAGAAATACCCATCCGTGATTATGTCGTCTGGTCTTCCGTGGCAACTCTCACCCCCCCCCCCCCCCCCNGACGGAATAGTGGATGAAGGGCGGGCGGTTGAGACGAGGGGATTATAATTACGTGAATCTTTCGTCTGGATAAGGGGGTCGAGCTTCGTCCGGAAAGAACAATAAGAAGGGATTATGGCACATGGGTGAATGGTTGGGCTTCCTTTCTGATGGCATCTTCTCTTTGAGGGCTGGCTTGAGGAGGTATCAAGTCATCATCATCAAAGTCAACCTTGGCTACTTCAAGCACCTCACCTTCTGACAAGAGCAACAGCCTCGTGCTTGCGCATAATCAATGTGGCTTCATATCGATTAAAGATAAAAACGTTTCGGGAGCTGGACTTGGGCTGCAGAAACAGAAATTCGTCTAGGGCAATAAACAATGAACATTAAGCCTCGAATCGCCGGGCTGCGCTAGTGATATGTAGTCTTGATCATGGGACACCGCGAAGGAGGCCATCCTTTTCTGTATCCAAATGGTCTGCTCCCCTCTCCCTACTGTCCCTTGCCCTTGCCCGTGTCACGGCAATGCTCCTCGTAACGCTGCTGGTGCTTCGCCATGGCGGCTCTGCCAACCTCCTCCCACCTCTTGCTTACGAACTTGTCGACCTCGTCCTTAATCATCAGACCCAGTCCGTCCCTGAGCTCGTTTTCGGGTACTACGCCAAAGCTTTCGTCCCCTTCAAAGATGATCTTCTTGAGAGCCTTCTTCAAGCCGCCGCGGAACTGGCATCTCTTAGGGTTGGTAGGGTCGGCGGGCACAACGTCGTCAATCGTCTTGAGGATGTCGGCCATGACCCTGTCCTCACTTCGGCAACGGACGACGTCGAGGTGGACGCGCTTGTACCATGATATGACGCCGAAGCGTTCGAACGCCTCTTCCGTCACCTTGAGCCAAGTTATCTTTTCCCCAATGAAGCGGCCTTCGGCTCGGCAGCGAGGGACAAACTCTTCGTGCCACTGGCGGAATGCTGGCCGAGTCTTCAATCGCTTCTTGTCCTTAGCCTTCAGCTTCTTTTTGGCCGGTTCTCCTCTGCCGTCTTCAGGCTTCGCCTCTGACAGCGCTGGAGTATCCGGTTCCATTGTCGTTGCTGGCGTCACTGGGTCTATCAATGTTGGTGTCACTGGGTCTATCAATGTTGGTGTCACTGGGTCTATCGATGCTGGTGACCATGCGTGGTCTGGCACGGTTAACGGTGTGGCCGGCTCCGTAGAAAGAGGGGAGGACGCCGAGTCTACCTGGCCCGGCTCTCCGTCGCCTTCGTCCGGCCAGATGCGAAAGAGACGACAACTGGCGGCATACTCGAACATCTCTTGGCGGGACGCAAAAGGCTCCGAGTATCTAGCAACGTCCATGCCAAGGAACAGGAGAATATCTGCCGGATCTCTCGTTAGACGGATTCTGGCCTTGCTTCTGTACTTGTCAAACTTTTCAATGTCTGGATTTCGCAGGAAAAGGGCGTGCCCGTCGGCTGTGAGAGTGTAAGGCTTGATGATGGTCCCGAGGATGCTCCAAAGGTCACCATGTGCGTGCTTGAACAAGAGCCATTGCATTTGCTGCAACGAGTCGCAGATGGTGATGTCGACCTGGATGTATCGCCTGAGACCCTCGTCTGTGGTGCCGTCGGCATCGCAGGACGGCCACGGAATGGCATAGTGATCGCCGACCTTGTTGAAAATGAAGTACTCGGCTCCCAGGGCGGCTCGGATGGCCTCGCGTGCGTCATGGCGGGACATGAGCGAGTGGCTCGGTGAGCGCTCCTGTCCTTCTTCGTCATCGATTCCTTCATCGCCCCAGTCGTCGACGTCACGTTTGGCGGCCGCGGAGTCGACATGGGTGTTCTCGGCCGCTGCTGCTGTTGGGGTCGCTTTCGCATAGCATCTGCCCGGGATTGCGTCCTTCTCCCAAGTAACAAGGATGTCAATGTCGCCGAAGTCTTCCTTCTCGGGCCCCTCGATGGGACTGGCCACGCAGATGTAGAGTTCCCGCAAAGCTGCCATACACTTGGCCTTGACATGAGCGTAGATCTCGGGCGGCATTCGCGGGGTATTGAGAGAATGCTCGCCCGAGGCAAAGGCGGAGCCTCCCATCGTGGGCGGAGGCGGAGTGGCAATGCGGTTAGTTATTTTCTGTATGAACCATCAGCCTGATTCGAGATGGGCTCGCTCACCGACCTACATGAGCTGCGCGGCGTCGCTGTCGTGTTCGGAACCCGATCCGTAGCTTGCGTGGGCGCAAGTAAAACTCGGGAAAATGATTGCCTGAGAGATGTATGTGTGGCGATACAGTAGGGATGGTCTTTGAATGCTGGGCTTTACTGAAAAGGCCGATGATGTACGAGACACAGCTTGCTGCTGAAGAGATGTCGGGGCGGCACAGATCCGAGTGACTCAGTAGCCGAAGCGTGACTCGAACGCCTGCGCCACTGACCTCCGTAGCTGCTCCGGGGGACACGATGATGGGAGGAAGTAGCAGTCTAGGTACGCCCGGTGGACTTTTTCAGGGCAGCTGCCTGGTGGTGATGGCAGAACTTCGTCTGCTCGGAAGGGGGACCAGGTGATCCTTTGCAAATGCAAAATAGTTAATATTGGCGAGGAAGGGCGGGGTAGCCGCCTTGGAGGCCGCGTCTTGCCTGGCCAGTGGTTCAAGACATGAGGCAGGAGGTATCAAACTGTAGAAGGAAATAAGACGATGGGAAGGGGCGACAGTTGGAGGCTTTCGTCCCTCTCAGTCAGAAGGCCGTGTCTGCTATGAGGATGCGAAGTAGGTAATGAGACCATCACGGGCCCATTTGCTGCTGGAAGCGGTGGGGATGCTTGTACTGTGTAGGAGATTGATGTCACTGTAGGAGGCACAGTACAGAAGGCAAGTTCCCGTTTTGCTTTGTTGGCACGCAGCTTTCCATGGATTTAGGGATGTATGGCAAGGGGGAGCAAGACGCCAAGGCAGCGGATGGTGAGTTGTTTTTTTCCTTTTTCTTTTGTCTCATTTCCCCCAATGAACTTGCGGATACCAATGGCACCTTTGCAATGTGCTTATTGACGGAGTTGACCAAGGCAAAGAGTACCCGGCCTGGTGTTGAACCATGATTCCCTCCTCCATCAGTAATTGGCTGCAATGAAACAAAAACAAGTAAGCAGCAGAGAAAATAGGCAAGGCTTTCTTATTGATCAAACCATTTATCTTTCTTTGCTTTCTTCACACTCCTGCATCTTTTGTTGTTCTTTGCCTGCTGTCTTGGAGATTGTGACATGTGCCCGGAGCAGGCCGGAGGTCACCACGGCGAGAAGTGGGTCCACAGCGGACGCCTTCGGCCCATGGCTCCGTCCGCCTTGATGCTGCCTTCATCCCCGTCCAACACCATTTCTACCCCCGAGCAAGCTGCACTCCAGCTTCACCCGTGTTGGTCAGGCTACCACCCAATAGTTAGGGCTCCAATAGGACCTGTCTTTCACCAGCTAGAAAGGGAAAGAAATAGGGCTCCACGGGCTTCTTGCCTCGAACCAGCGAAGCCTTGCTCTCCTCCCACAAAATCCCCTTCTCTTCATTTCCAACAAAACCTCGTCTCCATCTCCTCTCCATCCCCCCAACCCTACCGCAATACTGTGGCGATCTCCTACTGGCAGTCACCAGAGCTTTGCGTCTTCCCATCCTTCTCGATTCCAACTTCCCTCGATTCCCTCCCTCTTCGCGAATCGCGATTCACGAAAGCTTCCCTTCTCCATCTCTCTGCAGTATCCAACTCCCTTCTTTTCCCATACAATACCCGAAATTGCTCGAAAACCACCTCACAAGATGACGGCCACCCGAGACTTCCGCCCTGACGCGTTGTTTTTGGCGCACGTCGTCAACGAGAGAGCCGTGGGCGAGGGCAAACCTCGCGTCGTCGAGATGTAAGTTCGCACCCGCCGCGATTCGCCGCGAAACCGAGTGCCGGTTCGAGCCAAGACTGACTCAGAAATCAGCGACGCCAACGAGTTCGTCCACATCTACTGTGAGGACACTCTCTTCATCGTCTTCAAAGACGTCCTCACCGCCGGATCCCACTACTTTGAGGGCTGCGTCTCGGGCTTCTGCAAGGAGTCCTACGCCCAGGAGGTCAAGTTCGAGGACGGCGACGTCGATCCCGAGGCCTTGGAGCTCTACCTCAGCCTCACGCATTCCTGGTTCTTCGAAATAAGGTTTCGCGGCGTGCGCGTGGTTCCCGTCCAGCACTTCCGCATGGTCCTCGACCCCGTCGAGGAACAGCCCTTCGGCAGAGCCGACCTCGAGATCCCCCTCATGAAGCTGGAGGTCATGGCTCAGGTCTTCATCCTCGCCGACTACTTCCTCCACCGCTCGCTCCTCAACATCGTGCAGCAGATGTTTCTCTCGCTCATCGACGTCGTCCACCTCTCCTGGCTCAAACTCAAGGACCACGACCCTGGCATGCTCCTGTCGTACCACGCCGCCTTCGTCAGTGACTATGCCAATACCTTTGAGCTTCTCTCCGGCGGCCACCCGGATGAGTATCTTCTCCGCAACGCGCTGACCGAGTCCTTCTACTGGGTCACCCTCAAGTCGACCCATCTCACGACCGACTTCCGCCACCTCATGAGCGACGCCTTCGTTGCCGAGTGGAGCAAGGATCGTTCCAAACGCGGAGAGAACGATGCCATCTCCTTCGCCAAGGGCATCTTCGCCACTGACCAGTACTGCTTCGAGTCCAGCACCCGCATGCGCAAGCTGCGCCGGTTCAAGCGTATCGTTAACATGGTCTCCTTTGAGTCGCAGAGTCACGTCCTCCCGTCCGTCGCGAACCCGCTCGACCTGAAGATTCGCCTCAGCCCCCTGCACGCCACCGTCCGTCGCATCGAGGCCCAGCGCCGCGCCGCTCACTTCAACGCCTTTGTGCCCGGTGCTGCTTCCCATCAGTTGGCGTCCGGAACCTCGGCCTGCAGCGACAACGGCGATGCTGCCGGTGGCGGTGGAACCCAGCCTCGTGGAGGGGACCTTGGTCTTGTTCGCCTCCCCCGCGGCGACCGCACTGCTCGCAATCGCGCCATTCAGCAGGCTTTCGATAGGGACATTCAGCAGGGCCGCAGTGTTAACATCCGCCAGATTATGCGTGATCATATTCGCCAGGCGCTTGGCGGCAACCGCCAGCAGAATCTGGGCGGCGGTAACCATCAGCAGAATCTCGGCGGCAACATCCAGCAGAACCTCGGCGGTAATCATCAGCAGATTCTCGGCGGCAACATTCAGCAGACTCTCGGCGGCAACATTCAGCAGAACCTGGGCGGTAACATCCAGCAAATTCTTGGCGGTAACCTCCATCAGATTCTCGGTGGCAACATTCAGCAGACTCTCGGCGGCAACAGCCAGCAGACTCTCGGCGCTCATACTCAAGCTACTCAGCAGACTCCCGGCGGCCTTACTCAGCAGATTCTCGGTGATCGCAACCAGCAAGCCCTCGGTGGTTACACTCAGCAGGCTCTTGGTTCCCGCAACCAGCAAGGCCTTACCCATGACGCGGGCGACGCGAACAACAGCATGGGCGGCCAGGATCGCAGGGGCAGACGCCCGATGAGCGCTGCCCAAGCCTCGCAGCACGACTCCGGCGGCCCCAGCACCGCCCGACCTTCGAACCAAGCCATGCTGCTCATGCAGCAGTCCCCCGTTGGCGTCAACACCGGACAGCAGCAGCCCGTCAACCGCGCTTCGCGGATGCAGTTCATGATCGACAACATCCAGTCCCTCGTGATCGACGGCGGCCACAACGCTCGCCAGTTCCTCGAGCGCCGCCAGCAGCTCGCCGGCACCAATCGGCCCCCGGGTTTCTCCCAGCAGACACAGACCGGATCGTCCAACGTCGCCCTCGCGGCCGCCTTCGCCACCGCCCAGCTTCAGGGTGGCGCCAACATCGATAACGGTGGAGACAGCCGTGGTGGAAGCCGCGCCGGCGGAGACGGTGGTCGTGCTGGCGGTTCGACCAGCGCCAACGCCTAAGCGAAGGCGAACTGCTTCGTCCGGCATGGTTTTCTTTCGGCAACTCTCTTCCAGGAAGCAAGCTCATGGGAATGAAATAGGGGACCGAAGGCTATGTGGTGACTCGAGATGGAGGAACTCCTTTTTTCGGACGGTGGTTTCGGACAAGAGCTCAGATAGATGAAACGGAAAATGCAACATTATGATGCATCCAATGGCTTGATCCAAGTGACATCTTAGTGAATCTATCTGCTCTCTAATCTGGATGCAAATATTGCAGCCGCTATCCATCCTTACTTTCGTCTTCAGCTTGTCTACTAACTGTTCTAATAGAAAATCGTCTAAGGAATAATCAAGTAAGTGAGCCGACCTTTGTTCTAGACGAATGGGAGTGAGCTGCTATGAATACCTTGGACGAAGTGACAAGGCATTTCTCACAGCTTTGATCCATTTAGTTGTCTATTTCGTCGCAAGGGCACATAGATTCTCCACGGTTTCGTCCTCTTTGGCAGTTTACAGCAAACATTGCAAGACAATCTTGATTCCAGACGACTGGCAGTGAATTGCGATGAATTCTTAGACGAGTTGGCATTACAGGTATGCTTCTCACAACTGTGATCTGCTTAAGTGTCTATTCTGCTGTGTATGTGAGACAGCCTGGATGCTGGACGATGTAACATCAAGTTAACACGGATGCCTAGTTGCAGGGACAAGGCAGCCTTCACTCCCTTGACCTCGTTTAGGGTCTATGTTATCACATGTAAACGTAACACAACTTTCCACTTGGTGTCCTCCGACTCCTCCCCCCTTGGCTGCTTTAGTAAAAAGGCGTTATAAGTAAGATCATTTTTCCCTGCGAAATCAATGAACATTACTTCTTAATATTGGAGACGTGACGGAACCCAAAAAGGTCTCAGACTGATAATACTCGATGCCGCAAGTGCACTCCCAGGCCGGATTCGCCGGAATATGTCGAATGTCTCAAGAGTGCTTGCTGGCTGGGTATTGTTGCGTGTTTAAATACGAAGCTCCCTGTAAGTCCGACCCTCGGCAACACCGGCGCGCTTGGCTTACGAATGTGTTCCATGGGCGGAGGCGAAGATCCCGGATCCATGACAAGATTGATTAAAGGCCCCATCAGCCGGTTCAGTCGCAACGGGTGGCCGCCCCTTTTCGTTTGTTTGGAAAGGAGATAAACAGAGCCAGCGCCTTGGCAACCGAAGTTTAATAAACGATAAAGAGCGGAGATGGGCGATGACGGCCCGCAGGTTAAATAGAACCAACGAGCCCGACCTCAAGTGCCAACCCCCAGTTGCGATCCTCACCATCAAACTCTTTGCCACTCGCTTTCCACGCGGCCGCTCGATCCATCGTCCAACCTGTCCAGTAACCTCCCCTTCCCGCAAGACCGCCATGCACATCCCCGTCGCCCTACGCTCCCTGGCCACAGCGGCCCTCTTTACGCCCTGGAACGCGAGCCAGTGGGTCGCCTCCGACGACACCGTCCGCAACGGCACGAGTCATTCGGCCCTCGACATCATCGCGCCCGGCGCCGCCGGCAACCCGTTCTCCGAGTCTGTCGCCAACTTCCACGGCACCCTGGACTACGAGACGCTCGGCGGCGCCGGGTTCGCCTCCCAGAGGACCGCCGACGACTGGCCCGGCCTCGACCTGTCAGCCTACGACACCATCACCCTCGAGATCCCCTACGCCGACGGCAAGAGGTACGCCTTCAACCTCAAGGACACCGTCCCGCCGCCCGTCAACGGCGTCGAGCAGTCCGGCGTGAGCTGGGAGTTCAATTTTCAGCTCCCGGCCGTGGAGCACACCGATGGCGCCGTCGAGAGGGTCGTCATGCCCCTTTCCGACTTCGTGCCGACGTTCCGTGGCCGGGTGCTCAACGAAACGGCGCCGCTTAACCTGACCAGCATCAAGAGAGTCAACATTATGATCCGGAGGTGAGTACCTGGGAGCTGGCTGTTGACCGCTGTCGAGGACCGGACTGATCATGTCATAGTTTCTTCGCCGAGCAGGATGGGAACTTTGAGCTGCATATCAAGTCGGTGATTGCGTCGAAGCAGGGCGTCAAGGAACTGAGGTCCACCTGAGTGGGCGTGTTGGTTAATCAGCCTGAGCTGTATGGTATTGGCATTGCTGCAGCGCTTCTGAATGTGCCACGTTTGTCTGCCTTGGAAGACTTCCTGGGCGAAGTTATTCTCCCAAATACAATAACTCTGGCCTAGGTTGCCAAGTTTTTACTATATCTAAGTCCGGCCGGGATTGTGCTCTATGTCCGATTCTTCTCAACAAGTGCGCCATAGGGAGCACTCTGGATGATGAGGCTTTGTTCAGTGACAGCAGAGGCATCACAGAAAGCCAATCTCGCATCCAGCAGCGTATTTAACCGTCAACTCCAGACAACCGTGCGATGATTTGAGATTGGGCGTATAAGTAAGATCGCCTACCTACAGTGACCCCAACCGCTAGAGCCCGTTCACACGAAACTGTTTGCGATCTTCGCCCTTTTCATCGAACTACAGGTCAGGAACTAATCATGTCAGACATCCTCGTGGCCACTAGCGCTGGCGGTAGACAGTGCTCCCACCTACTCCCCCTCCTCACCTCTGGCAGGAGTATTACCTTCAAACTCCGCCTGGCAGCCCACTCCCACGAACTTCATGGACTCGTACCCCGTGCCCAAACTGGCCGCCATGAAGACTCCCGTCATGGAGAGCATGTGGACCGACGTCGCCAACAGCCGTCATCGCGCTGCGGGCTCTCGCTGAGGCGACGTCCAAGGTCTTGATCGAGGGCGAAAAGCGCTGCTACGCGCAGTATCCGTTGTGCAGCATCGCGCCTATATCAGATTCGGAAGTAGTTATTTCCATTGGCAGGCAGATTGGCTGGGATGTGCGCGTGGCCAAGCCCTCCTTCGAGAAAGGAGCCGAGTTCCTCATGAACACGGTGTTTGGAAGCAACATCGATGACCCGCAGTCTGGGTTTGGTATCGTAGGCACCGAGGGAGACTTGAGACCCGACATCAGCAAGGATCAGGCCGAGAGGTTTGTCTTATTTTACAACAGGTATGGCTTGGTTGGGAACCTTAATGTGCCGAGGGTGGCTTCTGGGCCGCGAGCCAACCAGTATGGAGGAATAGGTCGATACCAAGTCGGCCGAAGCAAAGTTCAACCCTTCCACGTAATGGGGTTTTTTTTTATTTACTTTCCAGAGTCAAAATCTTTTGAAATGGTTATACGGGGATCAGAAGCAGTATCTTCCCGCGCCCGGGATCTGAAGTTGCCGCGCTTAGCACATGTAACCTGGGGTCACTATTGCTAGAACAAATCTGTGACCATGATAACCGTGTTTCAATCGACATAGCACAAGCAAATTGATCTTCAAGCCACTCTCTCCACCCTAGCATTATTGACGAAATGCCAGATTATACAAACTGGCTGCGCGGGGTTGGTGTTGAGCGAGGATTCAACACATGTCTCGTATTATCCCACCCTTTCCTTTCCTGCTGCCGGCATCAGAGTGGTCCTCTCGCAGAGAAGTCCAGCCATGGACATACCTGGTATTATGAGAGCACATCTCAAGAAGATTCCGACTTCGTGGCTGCCTCACGCTTCTTACTGTCACCGCCGTCGAACCAGCCGACATCGGTTTGGATGAAGAAGCTCTCAGCGTTGGCATCCTCTTCCTTGGCAACGTCACGCTTCTTGCTGTCACCGCCGTCAAACCAGCCAACATCGGTCTGGATGAAGAAGCTCTCGGCATCGGCGTCTGTAGTGGCTTGTGCGTCCACGGGAACCGGGGCCGCCAGGGCAAGAAGGGGGGCAACAAGTGCGAGGATGTGGATGTAAGACTTCATGATGTAAAAGGTTTTGTGGTAGGGGTGATTGAGGCGTTGTGAGGCGAGTGTACCGAGGGAACTAGCAACCACTTTCGTCGCTCAGGATGTATTGCTACCTTTTATAAATTTGACAAAGTCGTCCTTCCGAGGTCCTCCGTCAACTTCGTTGCCTTCTTCGGTGCAAGTCATCGCGGTAAAGGATGCTGGGTTTGATCCTACGCGGGGTATGCGTCCCAGACCTCCATATCGATTCGCAGAATCTGTCTCGAGACTCGCGACAATGACAGAAAACAAGCGCTGTCCTCCCGGTGCGGAGAACGCGGAGTCTCACTGTCGTCTGGATTTGGGAAAGATCCATGGATTGTGACGTATCATCAATGCGTGCCCAAAGGATCGCGCAAGGGCAAGCATCCTGCGCTCGCGTACACCTAACCCGAGTGATGGCGGCATACCATACCCATAAAGCATCCACGGGGGAATCTATGGCGACAAACACCTCCCCATCCTCCCTTCTCTCAGTGCGATTCCACCAGGGGGCTAAGCTGTTGTCATCTCTTCATTTTCCTGAGTATGGGGCTGCAATCATCTCACGATCAGGAGAGCGGACAGCATTTGCTGGCCGAGCACCACCCCTACAAGGAGGAGGAAGGCGCCGAACGCAGAGAGTATCGTCTCAAACTCACCTCCAAGTATATCTCGTTCCAGAGACTTGCGACTTTTATCTCTCTCTTCCTCAACTTCGTCCTCTCGGCGCTGTGCCTCTCCCTCTGGAGAGGGGCCAGCCTGCTGACGTCTCCCCTTCCGCCATGGCCAAGCACTTTGTACTGTGAGTATATCACTTCAGCTTTCAGATTCTATTCAAAAAGTCTTATCATTCAAATCGCAGCTCCGGCTCAGGGCGCTGTAGAATACGAAATCGTAACGTTCAACTCAGACTTTGCTGAAGATCAGTGAGTTCGAATCTGTAATGGCAATGCGGACTTCCCCTCAAAGAGTGAACAGTTCTGGGACGACCGAGTTCTACGGCGCATCTCCGGAAGCCAACCGTGCTTGGAAGAAGTTGATGGACCCCTATACGGTCCAGATCACTGGAAAGGAGGCCGAGAGAATCTCTCGTCCCACCTCCAAGATATCAAGCGATCCAGACTACTACATCACCAACCTGGACGTCTACCACCAGCTACACTGCCTCAACGACATCCGCAAGTTCGTCGCGCAGCACAACTCGACCGAGCATCAACTGGACAGGCTGCAGACGATGCACAAGTTTCACTGCATCGACAGCATCCGGCAGAGCTTGATGTGCAGCGCGGACGTCGGCCTGGTGCACTGGTACTGGGCGCCGAGTCCGGGGAAGCATTTCCCCAACGCCACGACCACACACATTTGCAGGAAGTGGTCCAAGATCGAGGCGTGGGCAGTCAGTCACAGGCTGGACGAGGAGCGGTTTGATCGACACAAGTTCGTGGAATAGGGCGCGACGTAGCCGAGAGAAAAGCAAGGTAGCACAACCAAACGCGGGTTTCTCGTGGGGTACTATCATCCATGGCGCTTCTTGGTTATTATCCGCATGTTCAGACCCAAATGAGGCAGGCCATCAATAGGGAGAATGACGAGCAAGTGGGATCCATGCATAACCCCATGGGGAACCCGCGGGAGCTCAGGATGCTAAGAAGCGCCGTTGGAACAAGGTGTTAAGAAGAAGATGGTGGCCAGTAGATGGCGTGCCTGTTGGTAGTAATAACATCTTAGGCGTTTTCTATCATAAACACTAAGGAGGCGCAAGGGTGGACGGAAGACGGGAATCCTTCCGGCTTGACTGCATTCGGATCCGGATCCTTCAGAGTTTCTTGACCAACCACCAGGCTCGCCCCCCCGATCCATAGATACGCAAGACGCATCAGGAGACCAACCAGCTTCCACCAACGATGTGAGCGATCTAGCCAAGCGAGCGAGGTGGCGCGTAAAATCGGCTCGGCAGGGCCAGCTTGGGACAAGACACCTTGCTGATGAGCTAAACTGCTCTCGGTCTTCGTAATACATGCTTCGCTACTATTCAAACCGAGAGACGAGAGGAGACGAGGGGATCTTCCTCCTCCCAAGCCATATCCACTCACAAGTGAGCCTGTAGCAGCATCCCGTATCCAATGTCTAGAGCAACTTTGGAGTTGTCGACGTCGGGATACTGAACCCGACCGTTTATGCATTGGAAACGGACTAAGAGTTGATGCTCATCGGAAAACTACTCGGAGCTTGCAAGTCTTGTAGAAAAGAAGGCATGTCGTCTTCGAACCTGTAACCTGTTTAAAATTAGATCTTGGAGGGGACTCCGTGCCTGGCAACTCTAGCAGTCTTCCTGTATTTGGCTGTGATTCCGTCAGCGACCTCTCTCAGAACGAGTCAATCTCGCTACTTTCGACTGCGTCTCCAATTCCGGTGGGTTGAATAGTTAAGAACGACAAGATGGCTGCAGTGGCGTTGCATCTTGCCGAAAGCCGATGTTCTGTTTGCAAGCCAGCGGCACTGCTCTTTACCGACATCTCGGAAAGGGACAGTTCTAATCCCTCGTCCATAGCAGTTGAACAAGGCCAAAAAGAATAAAGAAAAAAGAAAAAAACCGCTCATATGATGGGCTTACCAGTACATGGCGTCCGGAAATAATCGCCACGACTCACGACTCGACTGCCCCGTTGTTTGCTGGAGACGACCCTGCAGTGTGACAGCCAGAGTGGCGGCTCAGAGCTCTAGCGGGGTGCCGACTCTTGGGGGGGAAAGTGCCACGAGGGCTTGGGAGGAGAAACAAGAATGGGCCGCAGAGCCGTTAGATCCGGCCCGGTGCCAACTTCGAATGTCCGGCCACAGTACTGGTTCCTCGGCTTTCCACTCAGGCGCACATGGTGAAAGTACCATCGCGGGCAGCCAACGAGTCGATGGAAGCAATGGCGTCAACGCATTTCGGGGTCCCCCCCCTGTTGTGAAAGGAGAGACGACAACTTGACTCCGGGTGCTAGCGCCGGACCGGGCCTGGTGTTCAGCAAAAGGCGCAGTCGGCAATTAAGCAAGCTTTTGCTAAGTAACAGGTTACAGGCCGCGCTGCAGGGGGGTGTTGGCATTGGTCGTTCGTTCTGGACACAAGTGCCGAGGTTTTCAGCTCGTACATCAACGACTGAGGACTGAGGGAGGGCCATGCAAAGACCTTGCCAGCAGAGGTGCAACCTCTGGCATAGTTAAGAGTCCTAGAGAGAGGCCATGTAGTGGACAACCTGGTGTTTTGATGTATGGTTTCTCATCTCTTTCATCATGCCGTAGTAATGTTCTAGGCCTCGGATGCGATCCATGACCTTCGGCCGTTCGGATGGAACCAGACGCCGCCCTTCCACGATGGAACCAGGCAGCCCCGGCCGCGAGGCGACCGACGAGAGATTTCTTTGGCAAAAGAGCCGGGATGCCCTGGCTCCAGAAAGACTAGACAAGGGACCGGGCGGGACGGACTCTCCACAGCGCACCTTGTCAGATCATCTGATAACGGTTCCAACACTCGCGGCGACATCGGCGGCCCAGATTCAAGCGTCACGGTGCGCCGCCAACATCATTGACCGTGTGCCGGGTCGCCGGCTCGCCCACTGAACCAGACATGGACACCAAGAGCAACTGTTCCGTCGACACTAGAGTCCACAACCCCCCCTCCTTCATCACGGACGAGTAGATCTCTGCGACGAATCAGCAACCGCGGGCGTTGGGTCGGATCGCTCCCAGCCCCACGAGACTCATACGTAGTGTTGGTGATGATCTCTCTGCGACGTGGGTCCCGGATGTGGGATCAGCGATGGGTCAGGCGAATTTTTTTTTTTTTTTAAATTTTTTTTGCAGGTACGAGATAATACAAATCTTTTCAAGTCCTGCTGCCCGCGGTTCCATTTTGCCTCGGTGCTTTCTGTCCACGGCTTTCTTTCTTTTGGGCCTCTGGTTATCTCTGCCGGTTCAGCTGGCGCCTTCTCTCTCTCTCTCCCTCTCTCTCTCTCTCTCTCTCACTCTTTCCCCCCTCCTCTCTTGACAGCATCAGCGTCCCTCTGGATTCTCTCCAGAGTCTCTCATCATGGCTGCCATCAGCCCGGCTACGGTGCCACAGGCATCGAAGCAGAGCCAAGCTACTGGAGACCATGATGTTGAGAAGAACAGTGCTCAGGATGTGGTCGACATCCACGCGGACCCCCTGAAGCCCGAGCCGGATGGCAGCTCCGAGTACAAGCAAGACGGTGTCAGGAAGGTGGAGGCCATCACTACGGTATGGTCCCCGAAGATGCTTTGGGTCGTCTTCGCTCTGTAGGTCTTTCTGCCGTCTCCGCGGTCCACCCAACACGGGGGCCCGAATGCACAAGGGCTTACATGTCGGCCACAGTCTGTATCTCGTCTCCTTCAGCGACGGCCTCCTGCAGTCGGTCCAGGATAACCTGACGCCCTACGTGACGTCCGCCTTTGGCCAGCACGGACTGCTCGCCACCACCAGCATCGTCTCCACGATCCTCGGCGGCGTCTCCACGCTCACGATTGCCAAGATCATCGACATCCGAGGCCGCGCCGAGGGCTTCGTCGGCATGGTCTTCCTCGTCATCGTCGGCATGATCATGAAGGCCACCTGCCGGAACGTCGAGACCTACGCCGCAGCCCAGACCATCTTCTGGGTCGGCCACCTCGGCCTGATCTACATCGTCACCATCGTCCTCGCCGACATGACGTCCCTGAAGAACCGCATGACCATGATAGCCCTCAACGGCACGCCCACCATCGCCACGACTTTCGCCGGGCCAAAGATCGCACAGCTCTTTTACGACCAGGTCAACTTCCGCTGGGCGTTTGGCGCTTTCGCCATCATCTTGGTTGGTCTTAGTGCTCCGGTCGCCGTCATCTTCTTCTTCAGCGAAGTCAAGGCCAAGAAGGCCGGCTTGATCGCCCCCAAGCAGAAGACTCGTTCCGCATTTGCGTCCTTCAACCACTACCTTGTCGAGTTTGACAGTACGTAACTAGCCCCTCAGTTGCCATCGCAAAGAATGGCGTCAAGTTCTGACATTGAACCACAAAGTCGTTGGCCTGATCTTGGTTATGGCTGGATGGTCCATGCTGCTGTTGCCGTTCTCGCTCGTGTCCAACGCCACACACCAGTGGGAGAGCCCGACTATCATCTGCCTCATCATTTTCGGCGTCGTCAGTCTGGTCCTCTTCGCCGTCTGGGAGAGGTGCTTCGCCAAGGTCTCTCTCTTCCCATACCAGTTCCTGAAGGACCGGACTGTCCTGGGTGCCTGCCTGGTCTACGGCATCATGTTCGCCTCCATCTAGTATGTCACGCAAGCCTTCGGGACCGTTTTCCATTGCGCCACTAACATCACGATAGCTGTTGGGATTCCTACTATCAGTCGTACTTGCAAGTCGCACACAACCAGGACATCACCAGCTCCGGATACATCCTGAACGCCTTCAGTTTGACTTCGGCCATAATCTCCCCCTTCATTGGAGTGTAAGTTGACCCGTTGACTAACATTTCCTACAAGGGGTAAGAAGGTACTGACACATATACTCAAGTGCCATTCGTTACACCGGCCGCTTCAAGTACATCGCCATCGCAGGCGTGCCCATCTGCGTCCTCGGCACCGCCCTCCTCATCTATTTCCGCACCCCCTCGACCAGCGTCGGCTATCTCGTCATGTGCCAGATCCTCAACGGCGTCGCCAGCGGCATCTTCAGCATCTGCTCCCAGATCGCCATCATGTCGTCCGTCACTCACCAGCAGATCGCCGTCGCCCTCGCCCTGCAGGGCCTCTTTGGTTCCATCGGCGCCGCCATCGGTCTCGCCATCGCCGGCGGCATTTGGAACAACGTGCTCAAGAGCGCGATCCAGCAGCAGCTGCCGGCGGAGAGCAAAGACCTCACCGCCAGCATCTTCGCCAGCATCACCACCCAGCTTTCGTACCCGATGGGCAGCCCCATCCGCACGGCTATCATCGCCGCCTACGCCGACGTCCAGCGGAAGATGGTGATCGCCGGCTGCGCCTTCATTCCCTTGATCTTCCTGTCCTTGCTCCTCTGGCGCAACATCAACGTCAAGACGGTCGAGGAGGAGAAGGGCAAGCAAACAAAGGGGACTGTTTTCTGATTGTTGGATACAAAAGCGTTGTGGAAATAAAATAGAGGTCGTATGCTATATTATTGATAGCGCAACAGCCAGGGGAGTATGGCTAGATTTTGGTTTTATTTTGGCGCAGCAGCTTCTGTGATGAACTGCAATAATTATACACCGACGCCAAAGACCACCAAGGAACGACTACGTAGTCCGACAACAGTTTTAAATTATACTGATACTCTGATAACGTAGTACTACATACGTGACCAACCTTTACGACATCCGAGGGATATGTTTCCCCGAGGCAGAGTTCTACCGCCGTAAGTTTGTCAGACCACTCCCCGTGAGATCTGTCACGAGTTAATAGAGCACGCAGTAAGGCATAGGAGAATAGAAGGGAAAGATGCTTATTCTCTAGAAAAGTAAAGAGAGAAATGATGTCCTGGTTATATACAAGTGTACACGTGAAAAGGCACGTGAGGAGACTGATTCAGTGAGCCTCGAAGTATCGAGGGTTTCCTTGTGACAAGATCCCCCCGCCGAACTTCGAAGCGAGTCAAATTACGGGCAGCTGGCGCCACGGACGTAGGCATGGTTCTGGGAGCCGCCGGCCGAGTTGCCGTATGCGGGACCCTGGTAACTGCTGAACAGACTGCAGGTGGAGGTGCTCGTGGCCTGGTAGAACGAAGCCGCCACGCAGGCCGAGTTGGCGGCGCACTTGGTAATGCAGTCGCCGAGGCTGGTGGCGTCGACGTAGACGAGGAACGCCCCCGAGGCCAGCCTGCCGCAGACGATCTGGAACTTCTTGTTGCTGAGCGTCCAGCAGAAGTTGTCGTTGGCGGAGCACGTCGGGTTGTTGCCCGTCACCGTGCCGGCGCACGCCGATCCGGGGCACGCCGTGCAGGCCGCGGCCGAGAAGCCGGCCTGGCAGCCGAAGCCGCAGAAGTCGCTCGTGGTGCCGCACCATCCGTTCTTGGAACTAACAATAGTTGAAAGACGAACCGGTTAGCGACCGTCGCCGCCAATTCCCTCGTACGAGGAGGAGGACTCGATGGGGG
>NWBT01000046.1:1821678-1839329 GCA_003386485.1 Colletotrichum lentis
GGGGGGACTTACCAACACTGCCCCGAGGGACAGGTGTAGCCGTTAGTGCCACCGCAGCTGCCGTCCGGGCTCGCCTTGGTGCCGCCGCCGGATCCGCTGCTTGCCGCGGGCTTTGCCGCCGAGGTCGTGGCGGCGCCTCCGCCCGAACCTCCGGAGCAGGTTCCGAAGGAAGACTGACAACCGGTGCCGCAGTGATCGGCCGACGAGCCGCAGAATCCATATTGGCTGCAGCAGTTGCCGTAGCTGGTCCCCTGGCAGGTCGTGCCCTTGGAGCCGCCGCACGTGCCGTCCAGGCTCGCGCCTTTGCCCCCGACGGTGACGGAGCTGCAGTCGCCAAACCCGGAGTTGCATCCGTTGAGACAGTGCTCGTCCGTGTTGCCGCAGTGTCCGTAGCGGCTGCAGCAGTTCCCAAAAGTGCCCCCCGTGCAGGTGTATGCGTTGGTGCCGCCGCACGACCCGTCAGGCGTGATCTTCTTGCCCGAGGTGATGGTGCATTGGCCGAACTTGGACTGGCAGCCTGCTCCGCAGTGTGCGTCGCTGGCACCGCTGTCGAGATCGAGAGTTGTCAGCTTGCATTGAGCGGCGGTGCAGTCTTCGCGCCTCGGATATCAAGAAGATCGCTTACCACCAGTTGTATTGACTGCAGCACAGGGATCCGGGGCATGTGTATCCTTTGGAGCCTCCGCAGCTGTTGTCCGGTGACACCACCGCTGTGGTGACTCCTATGAGGCAGAGGAGCCCAATTACGTGGGGGCGAACCATTATTCTTGAGGGCAACGAGGATCAATGAGGATCAATGGCAAGACTATGTAGCGTCGTATCCTCTCTTACGTAGTAGAGCTTACAAGCAAGCCATGCCAATGTTGTTGAAAGATAGATAAGATAAATCGACGTCCATGCCATTAAATACAATTTCATCTTCCCCACCTGGTTTGTGACCACTGACCTGCACGCAACCGACAACCCATGAAGATCCGTTGGCGTACCTCTGTCGGCGAGAAACTCCGACCTTGTGGCGTTCCCAACTCGATCTAGCCTACCTATCCTCCCGTTTGCAGTCGTCTCTTCCCGAGTTGTTGTTGGGGGTTAGTCAAACCTCCGGCGTGCAGCATGCTAAGCTCTTCAACAGACTGAGACAAGCAATGGCAACATATTTTTGGCTATTTCAAATACCCGGCAAGGAAATGACAACACGCTGATGTTACCGTCGCCTACAAACATAGCTCGGCTTTTAAGCACAACAGCAACACGCCCTCGATAGCTTTCTGGACAGTCCACGGGAACAATCAAAACTCTACTGAGATACTACTTTTCTAGATTTTCTCTTCGCTAACAGCGCATTTTCTTGACTCCAAGGTGCAGTAAAGAAAGAAGGCCGGTATTCAAGCCCTATCCCATTACATGGCAGGATCAGACGTGTATCAGCTTAGTGGTAGACAGCCACAAACAGTTTGAAAAGGAGCACGTTAAGGTGCAAACGCCGAGGCAGGAATGTATGACAACATACTTGCGTGCTACGATCCGCATAGGCTTGTAATCTATCTGAGACATGATCGGCGTGCCACGCTTCATGGATCACCCGCCTCTCAACGCATCATAGAGGACCGAAATCGTTCAAGATGAATGGAGGGCGAGAACAAGGAAAGAAAAAAAGACGGCAAGGCGTTACGCCACGTTTTAGTCCCTCCAAGGCTAGCAACACTAGCACCGACGCCTGAACCGCCCGGAAAAGCTTGTAACCCGCATAACCGGAGCGCGGAAAAAACTCGTGGCAACGAGCCTGTTCATAGTGGAGTTGATATTGGCCACGCCGCCACGGGGTGGCTGCCATCCGAGCATTGAAGGCAGCCTCTCGTGCACCCCCCAATGCCGGACTAGGGTCATGTCCTTGCGAACAGGGTACTGTTCCTCCGTGAGAAGAGCCGATGCGCCAGCGGCGGACAGTAGACGAGGAAGCACACTCGGGGAATGGTCATTATGGCAAAAGAGAGTTGAATTTGGGTTAAGAAGGGCTGCCATGACGGACCGCACCGTCTCGCAGGCAATCGTACTGTTTTCGTGAAGAAGTAGCCAGCTCCGTTTCGACTGGCCAGATGGCTCGTCTGCTTGCCAACTCCTAAATGGGTCGACGCTGATTGGGCATAAACCGTGATGTTGCTTCCAAGACCCTTGTCTAAATAGTGCAGAGCCGCGATCGCAAGATTCTTCTCCGTCGGCGACAAAGTTGATTAACAAGTCGAGACGTTACACCTCCAACGCTATCCCAGCGGCAATTAGTTCTCCTTCCTTCTTAAAGGGGCAGGTGAGGAGTTCACGGCATGGATGCTGAGAATGGGGCGGGTTTTCAGCAACAGAGTCCGCGCGCGCGGTTCCTAGCATGGACTCAGTGTTGGGATCAATCTCGTGCAGTTCTGCTTTCTAGTGTACGCGGCGGAGGTGGCCGGTAATAAAGTGGACCAGACGCCGAATAACTGGGTCTTGCGGGATGGGTGAAGCCACCGGGGCCGAAGCCGTACCCGACGGAGCAGGGAAGCCCAAGGCGGAGGATTGGAACTACCCAGTCTACATGTGGTGCAGAAATCAATCATTTTTTTACCTCCAACACGTCCAGCATTATTCGCGATAAAATTCGATCCAAAGTTGTTTGTGCGTCTGGCAGACCGGGGTTCCGAAGGACCAGAACCATCCTCTCAGTGCCGCCAGTGTGGTAGGGCGGGACGACGGAGGGGGGACTTGTGCGGTTTAATCTCTTCCCCAGCTCTTTGAAAATGATCGGGTCTCGTTCTCATTCCGTATAGTGTTTTGGCCAGGAAAGAAATGGGTAGGTTATGTTATTTTTGCACTGATGAGCACATGACGGTGACTGGACAGTGGAGGACGGCAGACAACTCGGGAACTTGAGGCTCCAAGGACAAGCCAGCTTATCTAGCAAGGTCGGTGTAGCTTCGGAAACATGAATCGAGAGGCACAGACAGTCAGTAAGACATGTTTGTTCTTCGGTTTTGATACCCACGATTAATCAATCCTCTTCTATAGGCACACAATTCGAGAGTCATGGAAATAAGCTGGACAAGAAAGGCAAGAAATGCTCTGGCAGATGACTTTGATCCAACACGAGAAGATAGTGATGGACAGTAGACCAACCATCGTCGTGTTCAATCCAACCCCGCGTCCGGTAGTCTCTTAGCTAATTATTGCTGGCCCCGACTGCTAAGCATGTGTGCCTCCTAACGATCCGAATCCAGGGCCTCGATGACCTCCTTCGCAACTCTCTTGCCCGAAGTGAGGGCGCCCTCCAAGTACCCTTTCCATTCAAAAGCCGTCTCGCCTCCGCCGAAATGCAAGTCGCCAAACGGCTCCCTCAACGACGCTCCGTACTTGCGCAGCATGCCGGGTCCCATGGACGACGTGGGACCGCCCCAGAGGTACTCCTCCTTGGTCCACTCGACGGCGTTGTACTCGGTGAGATTGCGCGCCTGGTCGGCCAGGTCGGAGCCGACGAGCGTGACCAGGTGCTCGATGATGGCCTCCTCGCGCCCCAGATCGGTCAGCTCGTGCCACGCGGCGGCGAAGTCGCCTGCGACAAAAAAGGCGAGGCTGTACTGCTCCGTCTCGAGGTCGCTGGTCTCCCAGCCGAAGGAGATGGGGCCGACCTCCGAGAAGACCTTGCCCACGAGGCCGGCCTCCCGCCACCAGGGCGCCGGGTAGCTCAAGATCACCTTGGCATAGATGCCCGGCATCGTCCTCGTCGCCAGGCCTCTCTTGGAAGCCGGCAGGGGCGGCGTGAAGTGGATGCGGGAGTATGTGTTGGTGGGGATCGCGATGATGACTTTCTTGGCTCTGTATCTCTGCCCGTGGATCGTCGTCACGAGGACCCCCTCGCCGCCGAGCTGGACGACGCGGTTCACAGGGCTGTTCACCTTCACGCTCGCATCTCCCATGGTGGCGACGAGCGCGTCGGTGATTGCCGACGTTCCTGGTTTTGCATCAGCACATGGTCCAGCCCTAGCAGACGGAGATGGATCACATACCTTTCTTGATCTTCAGCGATTGGGCGCCAAACTCACCTTCCGTGCTTAAGCTGACCAGACCCTTTCCGGACTTGATGTAGTCTAGGATGTAATGGGCACCAAGCTCATGGGGCATGCGGCCGACGAGCGCGCGGGTCAAGCTTTCGGCGGCTTCCTTGACTCCGGGCTCATCCCACAACCCCTGTTGGGCGACCCACTCGGCCAAGGTCACGTCTTCATCCTCTGGGAACTCGTCAAAGTTGTAGATGTCGGTGTTGTTCGCCGCGGTCGCGATCAGCCCGGTGAACAAGTCCGCAGGGCTGGGTTCGCCGGTCTTTTCAAGAAAGGTTGGCGTTAGCTCGATTCACCGACACTCCCGGGGACAAACCTAACAGGAGTACCCGTAACCTACCTGGTTGAGCGTCTGAGGTGTCCGATGGACGGTGCCATTGGCGATTTGGCTGATGACATCGCCCGTGGTGTACTGCTCCGCGGTCTCTAGACCGAATTTCTCGCACAACGCGTAGCTGAGAGGCTGAGTGATCTTGTTGATCCAAGTGGCGCCCAGCTCGACGAGCTTGTCCGGCGCGCTATGCAACGCCTGCGTCTGGCTCCGGCCGCTGATGCGGTGCCTCGCCTCAAGCAGCAAGGTCTTATGCCCGGCCTGGGTAGCGTCGTACGCCGCCATGGCTCCGGAGTAGCCGCCGCCCACGACGATGATGTCGAACTCGTTTTCCGGCGGTACATGAGGGGTTTCGGTCGCTGGGTTGCCCTGTGTGGGATCGAGCCCCGGGGTCGTCTGGTTCGTCGGAGACCGTCCTAAAACCCCTCCACTCCCGACGGCGAGCCCCAAGGCAGGCGCGAGGAGGGTGAGTAGCCCGACGGTGTGTGTGACAGGTTTCATCGCTGCGATGATGCTTCAACGAGAAGTAATAAAATGACAATACCTTGGGGTGTATGGGGGAGAACGTTGGGAGACTTGAAGGAATCAAAGGGGGACAAGTCTGTAATTGTCTAGAAAGATTTTACGCTATGAAACGGATGATAAACAAGAGTTTGGAATAAGTTGGTATTGATACCGAAAGATGTCTCCACGAAGGCACTTATATACAGCTCATGCAAGCTCGCAAGGTGTCCACGATCTCGCACTCGGTCAGGCCGCGACGTATGTCGGTGATGGTCAACTCAGCCTCAGCTCGGCGCTGACCTTCGACTTATTAGCTGGGCATCGTCATGTCAATTCAATGATTCTCGGCTTCTGGGCAGCCTCTTGGCCATTCTGCGAATCTGTCCCGAGTACGTCTCCCTTGTGGGCTGAGGTTGAAGTCGGAGAGCCCTACGGATGTCGATCATCTTTCTGCCCGCGGGCCGCGGACGGCCGACAGTCTCGCCTGCGAAACCGGGCGCGGTCCCGCGTTGGCCATTCGCATTCGCAACGGTTCTGGCGGGTATCAGCATGCGCGGGTGGTGGCTGATTCACCAGCGTGGTGTAACTACCATCAAAATGAGCCACTGGTGTATCACAGCGCCGGGAATGCCTTTGACGTGGGCCAATGCCAGAAGGATTGGGGTGCAGCTTGGCGAGCGCCCGGGGCCTATACATCTTGGCATGTAAACAAGCTTGCCAATCCCATCATGTGACATTTCATCGCAGAAACGGATTAGCGGTCAGGAGGCATCAGCTGCATGAGAAACGCCTGAGAAAAGCTACTGTTCTCTGTTCAATCTTCTGATTATCATCGAATCTACAAAATGTACCTGCTATTCAAAAGTCTTCGTGGCNCGCCCCCCCCCCCCCCTCTGTAGTAGAGCTATTAGATACAGCATCATGGGAGCCCTTACCAGCGCCAACCAACGCCGCCATCAAGTCGATTCTGTACTGCAGATCAAGCAAGTCGTAGCTCGGAAGGAGTGCCGAATCTTCTGACGTAATGTCAAAACGTACCCGTCTCGGACGATTTGCTGCGTAACGGAAGAACCTACCCGAATCTCTAGCGACCCTTCGGTGATGAAGCTGTCGTCGACGAACGGTTCAAGAACCTTTCTGGGGTCCGTCGCCAAGTCATTCAGCCACTGGAACGCTTCCTGCCTTTGAAACGGCTTCCATCTATCCGACCAGCGGGGACCTATAAGCTTAGTGTCTTGTAGGAGATGGAGACGCAAACGAATGGTGCGGTCGTCAGGTTTGCCGATAGGCTCAAACGGGCCTGTGTCAGTTCATAGTAGCTCACTCGGCCATTCCGCATGTAACTGAGAAGGATTTGCAGGGCTTCGATCGGGGCCGCTATAAAGGCAGCCCAGACGATGGGTGTGATGACATCCGCCGGCAAGCATTTCGGCGGGATACTGGGGTCGAAAAATTTCAGCTCAATCGCCTCGATGTCCCTCATCAGCTGGAGGCGCAGGTCCACATCGCTGAGATACGCTGGAGCGGGCCTCAGCGGCGGGTGGCTATGGAGGCTTTCGATCTCGTGATTCTTGTCCAGGAAGAAGGGGCTCATGTTGGGGTCGTCGAACGAGGTTAAGAGCTTTTCGAGGACGGCAAGCTTCTTGAGACGGAGGACATCGGCGTCGCGGTCGTCGGGCAGATGAGCGGCCAGTTTGCGGATAGCCTCGTTCTTTCGCAGCTCCAGGTCGGATGCCGCAGGCGGGGACGCTGGAACCGATGGATCGCTCATTTTCGAAGAAGTGCCAAGTCGGCCAGCGATGCCTTGTATGAACCTTGTGAAGCGTGTATGTACTAGACGAGTATCTAAATGAACAAAAGGTGCTTTGAATAAACGACGTGTTCTGATTTGGACAGTGGATGCTTGGTGCGGACGAAGGACTGCTTTTGCTGGAAGATGGTATGGTCGAGTTGAAGGATATGTAAGTTGGAAAGAGGGCTGCAACCTACAGTCAGTCAGTTACCACGAGAGAACTCCAAGAGATCAAGAGTTCTTTGAGAAGCTGTTTTGGAGGAGGCTCAGAGGCAGCTGTTCCATCTTCAAAGTTGACACAACCTTATTCGTAGATCCAAAGGGTATGGGCCGCACTGGTAACTTGTAAGTCCTCGGCGCATACCACCATCAGTTTCTCCAAACATAGTACTGTGTGATGAGCACCGTACGTCTAGGAAGTGTGATATGAAAAGTGGTTGATCTTCCTAAGATCTATCCTAAACGAAGGTATGGGTTGAAATACCCGTGAGATCCATCACGTGACAGGTACGTGTGGCTTATCATACTGATACCGCCCCCACACAAGTGGAGTCGCAGGATGCGGGTCAGTGCCGAGCACGGTCTTTTGGCCCCACTGGACTGCCCCACCAAACCCTTCTCCATCACGTAATTAAGTACTGTATCCGTATGTCTTCGACCACGGACAACTCACCTACTTCTTGGGTGCACATTCCGATTCTGCCCGAATTTGTTGCTTCACTCAGGATGAGCGAACAGTCCGTCCCGGCCTCTCCCTTAGCGGCAGCCGCTGCCGCCGACGACGACGATGTGGAGTGCCGAAAAAGAGAAGTCATCCGCCAATCGAACGCCCATGTGCCCAGTCACGAAGGCGATTCTCTTCGACTCCAAAAGCTCGCCATCGTCGAAAAGGCCTTCAAATCTTTCGATGACCCCAACATGAACCCCACATACATGGATGAGATCAACAACTTCATGAGTTACCAGTACCAGCCGCTAAAGCCTGCTCTGTCATATCTTGACAACATTGAGCAACGTCTTCAGCTACTGAATGACATCAAAAGTACCAAGATGAGACGCAGTAGCCCTAGTCTCCCATGGGAATGCTTGCCGGCTTCTCTCATTACAACCAATGTGTGGGCCGTCTTTATGGTGGCTCCAATCGAAGCACTGCAAGACTTGCTAAGCAGCATGCAAAACGGCGATGAGGTCTACGATCAACTTTGCACTCATTTGGTGGCCCTGGAAAGCAACCTCTCCAATATCATCTACATTAGTAAGCAAGGAAAATATTCTTAGAAGCTGCTTATAACACTAACGAGAAAACTCTAGACCTCAAAGGTCAACTTCCGCCGCAACCTCCGGCAGTACAGTCTTCTCAAAGCTCTAGTTGTCAAGCTGACACCCCCAGGACCTTGGACAGTCCTCTTACCCCCCCTAGCAGACTTCTTGGACGATCCAGCCCAGTCAGTTCAGGTTCCGCCAGCAAAAAGGCAAGAAACGCCAAAAATAAGGAGATGGTGAGTTGAATCCCTGATACCTATTCAAATGATACACCGTCTAACTTCCCTTAGGCCTTGGCTCGGGACGGAGGCAGATGCGTGGTTCTTGGCTCCACAGACGCTCAAGTATCACACATTTTCAGTTTCGCAGCTATCCCCCATGTATCCATGTATTGCAACCAACTGAGATGCTTGGGGGCCATTTGGGGATGGGGTCGTATTGAGAGATACCTGCGGCAACTTGGATACGATGAACGCATTGTTCCACGCGACAACAACTCCAGCGCAGAAAAGGTTCTCGATTCACCCACGAACATGGTCTCCCTTGACGATGTTATCCGCCACCGCTGGGACAAGGCACAGGTCGCTCTTGAGCCTATCCAGAAGCCTGACGACCATACTATGCGCGTCCGTCTTCATATCCTACAAGACACTAAGCTCAGATCACTGAAACGGAAACGGGGTAACGATGGGACTGGGTTCCAATGGCCATACGATTTGGCTCTAGACCCCCGAGAAGTTGTCATACCGACCACCGATCGGTATGCCTATGGTGTCAAGCTGGATCTCCGGCTTGTGTCTTCTGTCACGCAGCACATCGTCAGAGATGGCTATGCCTTCGACATCAAGTCGACAGACCCAAAGATCCTCCCAAGCTATGATCTCCTCGATTTGCAATACAGGATCTGCTTGATGGCAGCACTTCTTGGCGGCGGCGGCGGCGAAACATCTGACGAATACTGCGACGAGGGATCAGCACGTCTCAGCTACCAAAAGAAAATCTTGGTCGACCAGTGGTTCCAGCGTATCGACACTGATGTTGATCCGGCCACGGCCGTGACGGAGCGACTAGAGGAGGAAAGAGCCATTCGGGAAGCATGGGACGAGCCGTCGTAGGGGTTTTCGTTTCATTTCTTTTGGACAGAAATTTATCCTACGCTTTCGTCCCTGACTTCCCACAGTCCCATGATGCCCTCGAGCCTTCCGTCCGAAGATCCCGTAAAGCTCCGACCGACTCATCCCGTTTCCACTTGTGATGAAAGAACGCGACAGCACATATTATATACATAGAAAGTGCCGCGGTGTGGCTTTCGTGGGCGTGTAGCGGGCTATAAGCACGACCATAAACGGGGTAGGAACCAGACAGACCACAGCCCCTTCGTACGTGATGCATCGGGATTCGGGCAGAGCAAGCAGTATGGGAGGAGACTTCATGATTGTTGGAAAAGGATTGCTAGAGCCACGTACCACTCTGCGCTGCCGCTCTACAAAGGTGCCTGGCTTTGCTAAGATGGCAACAGTTACTAAATACAGAGCCGTTTGGAAGGCCATCTTTCAAAGACTCAAAAGTATACCGGGCTCAACTCCGTGCTGCCTCCCCTGCCGTAGCATCGCTTCCGCTTGATATAGACAATGTAGACAACCGCGACACCGATACGCCGACCCTAAACCTGCAGACCGCCCAGCACCTCGTCAAACACCTCAAAGTTACCCTCGTTCTTCCGGTCATACACGGCGAACCAGACCTCGGTCCACCAGCCACCGCCAAACTCGGCCTCGTCGAGCACCTCGCGCCAGCACCGCGCGACCTCGCCCGGCGGGTTGTGGAACGCGCCGCACCCCAGGGCGCCCAGCACCAGCAGGCCGTGTCCGCGGCTCGCGGCCATGCGCAGGCACAGCCTCATCTTGTCCTTGGTCAGCGCGCGGTCCGCGGGCCGCGCGAATTCCCACTGCTCGCCTCCTCCCGCGGCGGCGGCGGCGGCGGCAGCGGTGACTTGCCGCTTCTTAAGCTCCGGACGTCGGATGGCGGCGACGCTGAGGACGCTCACGACGGGCAGATCGACGGGCGGCACCGGTGGGACGAGGAGGGCGTGGCCGCTCGCCATGTCGGCGCGGATGACGAGGACGTCGGGCGAGTAGAGGCCGCCGCGGCGGCGGAGCGGGTAGTAGTGGTCGTGCAGGCTCAGGTGCAGCGAGGAGCGGTAGCAGAGGGCCTCCTCCTGAGCTATGGCGCCCTTGAGCCAGCCACCGCCGGGGCGAATGTCGGAGGCCATGTTGAGGACGGCGACGCGGCCAGCGTGCGGGCGGAGGGCGGCGAGGTCGATGGCGGCGTTGAGGGAGTCGGCGTTGACGATGCGGATGGTGGCGCGGGGGGCGTGGGATGGGCAGGCGGAGGACCTGAGGGGTGGGAGGTGGTCTATATGCAGGGCCTCGGAGGAGGAGGCGTCAAGGTGGGGGAGGTGGGCGAGAATCTTGGGGAGGACGGCGCGGGTCTCGGCAGAGACGGACGCAAGGGACGGATTGGAGCGGTCGCCGCCGCGGCCGCGGGATCGAGGCTGGGAAGAGCGTGTGGTGGGGGTGGTGGTGTTGGTGGTGGTGGTGGTGGTGGCCGATGCGGACGACTGCGCTGGGGATGAGGGGTTTGGTGATTGAGTGGATGCCTGTTGCTGAGGTTGTTGGTTCCGTTGACGAGGTGCGTCCTGAGATCGGCTGCCTTCGCTCTTAGAAAAGGCGAACTCGAACAGGCTCGTCTGGCGCGGGCTGGCAGACATGGCGGCGCAGTGCGGACGCAGCGATCGGGCGTTGTTTGATGAGACGAGTAGCAAGACGATGATATCGCGATGGTCGACGCTGGACCTGGAGAACGAACCGATGTACGGGATGCGGCTGGATTGTGGGTATGGCGGCGATTGATGCAAGGACAATCAAACGTTGCCGCGTTGGATGAGAGTGAAAGGCTCTCCACGGCCGTTGGGCGTTAGTGTTCCTTCCTTGGATGAACGACGTTGGTGTCTGACTAAAGGGCAATAGTGAGTAGTGTGTGTGATGGCGGTGGTGTTGAAGGTATAGTCGCGTGAGATGTGGAATTAAGGTTGGCGACAGGGAAACGTGGGATGGGAGATTTTGAGTAGCGACTGGCCAACCTGCTCCAGGGGGCCGGGAGCTGGAAAACGGCCTGCCGGGGGTTGACTCACCTAGCGCGCGCCACTGAGCAGCTATCCTTTGTTGGAAATTCACGGATTGGACATGCATGCTCCTTTCCCAGCGACCAACAGCCAGAGCACTCTGCCTGGGCCCCGTAGCGTAGCGAGCGTTGGTAAGCATGGGTATCATGGCGGATTCTGTCTATCTGGAGAATTGTACATGATATTACAAGAAGGTGTACAGTCTTACGGCCGTGAGAGATCCAGATCCGTCTCCCCTACGCGCGCGTTTTGATGGCGCCCTCGGGCACCGCGTCAGCCGCCTCGAACTGGCGCGGGATGAGGCCCTCGGCCATGTCGATGGCGCCCTGCATTTCGTTCTTGTTGAACAGGAACAGGCCCTGGATCGCCGCCGTGCTCGTGAACCGCCCGGCCGTCTCGCCCGTGCCGTTACCGAACAGACCCAGGTCCTCGAGCCGCTGGAGGAACCGCTCGCGCCCGGCGCCGTCGGCGTCGACGTCGCCGTAGAACCGATCCCACATCTGCCCGGCTTGGTACCGCGTCGCCTCGCCGATGCGCGTCATCATGTCGACGCGTCCGGGCCGGATGAGCGCCGGGTCGAGCCGCTCGATATGGTTCGTTGTCAGGAATGCGATGCGCTCCTCGCCCGCCGCGAGCCCGTCGAGCGCGTTGAGCAGGCCTGAAAAGGTCACGCTGGCGCCGCTGTAGCCGTCGGCGTCGCGCTGCCGCCGGTTGACAAAGGCCGAGTCGGCGTCCTCGAGCAGCAGGATGCTGCGCCGCGGCAGCTTCGTCAGGAGATACGCCAGCTTGTCGTCCGTCATGCCCATCTCGCTGAGGTTGATCATGGCCACGCTGAAGTCGAGCTCGCCGGCCAGGGACTGGATGAAGGAGCTCTTTCCGCTGCCGGGCGGGCCGAATAGGAGATAGCCGCGCCGGTAGGGGATGCCGCGGTCGACATACCACTGCTGGCGTCCGAGGAAGTCCCTGACGTCGTCGACGATAGCCTCCTTGACGCCCTCGTCCAGTATCACAGACCCGAGGGGACGCTTCTTGCGCGGGTCGCCGAGCGGCGCCCACTCCATGCCCCTCGCGGCGTACACGACGGTCTTGCCTTCGTTCGCCTTGGCCGCCAGCGCGTGGGCCTCGGCGAAGACGTGCTCAAAGACGTGACGGTGCGCCCACAGCGTCGTCAGCTGGACGATCTCGTGCGGCTCGCCCGTGTTCATGTTGGCCGTGCTGTGCTTTTCGCGGTTGACGGCGATGTAGGCGGAGCCGTGCTTGACAATGTGCCTGCCGTAGCCGGGCTGCAGGAAAAAGTGTGCGCTGGTCGGGCCGGCGGCGGCGGCGGCGGCGGCGGCACCGCCGCGGTGGGCATTGGTAGTGGTTGTCGAGACGGACAGGTTGTGGATGCGGGTGATGCGCGAGGCGAGGAAGCCGGCCTGCTCACGTGGCTGCGACAGCCAGGCGAGGACCCAGGGGTAGGCTGGGTCCTGCTTGCTGATCTCGACGTTGACGAGGAGGCGGCGGCGAGCGGCTCCGGCGGCGACGACGACACCCTTGCGGGCAAAGGCGGCGGCGGCGCCTAGGCTGGCGAGGCCGATGCCGCCGGCGAAGAGGGGGTTGTTGAAGAGCGCATCGAGGCTGAGCACCGAGGCCGCGGCGGAAGGGGAGGGGGAGGAGGACGACAGGGAGGCCGCTGTCGAAGCGGAGGATGCTGCCGTCGACGCGGTCGGGTCGGTCGAGGACATTACGGACGGCGGCGGGCGTCGTGGCTTCGGGATCGCATGGCGCGAGTGAGTGATGGAGGGAACGATGGAGACGAATTTTTGGGAGCTGTTTCTGCAGGGATGACGGATGACGGATGACAGATGACGCCCCCAAGGAAAAATTTCCCCGATTGGGTAGTGGTTCCCACTCCGGGCGGAACCCCTTCCGCCGGGCCGTTTGGCCGATAAAAATCAGGTTCATGACATAAGCACACTGGAGAACTGCCTGTCAGTTCAGGCCCTGCCTGATCCTGTCCGTTCTCTCTTCCACGACGCTCTCTCTTCCATACCAACAAGCCCTTGATCCGAACCAATGATCTCGGGACGCATCGTCTTTCTTCATTCTATTCCTACGTCTCATTCCAGAGGCTTAGTAATGCTTTGAAATTTCGCATCCATCTACAATCGTGGTTTGTCAGTTTGCATCGTGATCGTGTAGATAGATCGTAGTCTCTGGAGCTTTCATGTCCGTTACGATCCGTGATCGGCGTCCCTCACCTCGCTCGTGTAACTCAGGAGCCGTGCGTGTTGCTGTCGTCTCCTTGTTGCTGTCTCCAAGAAGAGGGAATGGTGAAAAAGTACACGTGTAATACCACCGTCAACACGATCGCCGGAAATGACAGCTCGGGTGGCGCCGATGATGGGGCCCTCGTAGCCCGGGGGAAATGACCGATCGTGCCGATGTAACTGCATCTTTTCCCGGAGATGGGGAACGCGGATGGGACCGGGCGTAGAGTCGACAGGGATCCGCCTGGCTGCTTGGAGCCAAAACGGGAAAAAATAAAGAGGAGACCTGAGGAGTCNGAAAAAAAAAAAAAAAAAAAAAAAAAAACAAGGCTCGTGGGACTCGGGACGACGGAAAGTTTTCTCAAAGCAGAGAAATGAAGCTCAAGCCGGGCGGGCGAGAGAAAGACCGCATTTCCTCGGTCGGGAGGGGCTGTGCCGAATTCACTTTCTGGGCATCCAGGGCATCCAGGGCATCCAGGGCACCCCCCAAGAGACCCCCAAGAGACCCCCAAGACACCCAAGACACCCAAGACACCCAAGGAGTCCTCTGGGCTTTAGTCCAAGACACACCAAGACAAGCCGGCACTCATCTCGACCGAAGAGCGAGTCTAGGGGGAATAGACGAAGCACGGCAAACCCACACACCCAAGGGGGTTCATGTCATGTCCAGTCTTGGAGGTTCTTGGCCAGCGAGGCACCGCCCAATAAAAGATTGCGCAAAGCTGGGCACGTTGAACAGTAAACAAAAAGACCACAGCACTACAGTAACGGATACTAAACGGGTACTTACACTAGTACACTAAGTCTGTACGCACTCTGCCCGGTGGCGTGGCCCGTGGGTGACTGCAGCAGGTGTCCTTGGCGCGCCCTCTGCACCCGATCTTTTGGTGTGTTTCCCACCCCATTCCATCCCATCTTGTCTCTTGCTTTGGTGTGAGAGCTTGTGCGATTTACCTGCAGGGGGAAAAACATGTAGCCAGCGTTTCTGCTCTCGTTCTACGTTCTGTCGCTCCTGCCGACGACGTCCCCTCGTGTTTCCTCGTTACACACTTCTCTCGCGGACGTAGCAGCCGTCAATTGTCGCGATAGCCTCGTTCCCGCCTACCGCGACAAGCGAACCCGTCAGTCATCTCTCCAACACGGCCCACCTCGACTCGTCAGACAAACCGCCGCTTCACGTTTGCCGCCGAAGCAGACTTGTGGTGTCGCCCCTAGCGCCAGCCCGATTCCCTTGCTACTACGTCGCCCTCCCTCGCCTGGCAAGCTCGACTGTGTACGCCTTTGCCAAACACCACGAACCCGACGAACCTCGATCCCCGACGAACGAACCGCGCTGCGACATCGCGAGAACCTCCGGCCAAGCAAGCCTCGGGGGCTCTGCCGCTTGTTTTCCACCGCTCAGATAGCATAGCTCGCCTGCGCATGCGACCCCGACCTGCATCTTTCTCGCGACATTACCCCATCGTGGCAGCGCGAGGGGGCCACGACCCCTCACCACCACCACCACCACCAACCCTGATCCTCAGCACCTTATTGACGCCGCCGCTCCAAGTACGGCACGCCGCCCGCCCGCCATGATCCTCCCCTCGCCGCGCATAAAGCGCCTTCTCTTTCTTGTCTTCTTCACCTTCCTCATTGGCAACGCCCTACTGTACCTCGTCCTGCCCTACGACAACCCGCTCGTCCTTGCCTTCCGCTTCAACTTCTCCGGCCTGCAGCTCTGGCTGCGCGGCTCCGGCGTCGAGAGGGACGCCTGGCTGTACGAGCCGGCTAGGTTCCCCATCGAGTACCGCGACGACGTCGGCCTGCTCATCAAGACGGGCTACGGCACCCGCCACCGCCTCGCCGCCCAGCTCGAGGCCCTCGACCTGACGCCGGACGACGCCGGTGACGCTTTCGTTGTGGTCGGTGACTGGACGCCGCGCGAGGGCGGTAAGCTCGCCGGCGTCCAAGTCCACGATGCCATTGGTGGCGTCATGGCCATGCCCGAAATGAGGTCCCACCACGATGCGCCGAAATTCAAGGACTATCTGTCCCTCAAAGATGCCGTCCAGGCCGGCGACGACGCCAAGGCGACGGAAATCGGCAAGAGCTTCGGCTGGGACCTCGATGCGCTCAAGGTGACTTAACAGCCGACCCAAACCAACCCGTGCGTCCTGACCCAATTGGTGGACCCTCACTAACACCACCGCTGCAGTTCATCTGGGGACTCGAGTACGTCTACGACAACCTCCCGCCCAAGAAGTGGTACGTCATCCTCGACGACGACACGTACCTCGTCAAGTCGTCGCTGCGCCTCCTGCTGACGCACTGGGACCCCGACGTCCCGCGGTACGTGGGCAACGCCGTCGGCGACTTCAAGGCCCGCTTTGCGCACGGCGGGTCGGCCGTCGTGATCTCGCACGAGGCGGCGAGGCAGCTGCTCGTGCGTCGCGACGTCATCGCCGCGGCACAGGAGCACTCGCTCGACGAGACATGGGGCGACCGGCTCGTCGCGTCGGCCTTGCAGAAGATCGGCGTCTACCTCGACGAGCGGTACAGCCACTTCTTCAACGGCGAGCGGCCCGCCATCTCCAAGATCATGGCCGACCGCTTCTGCTCGCCGCTCGTATCGTTCCACGGCGTCGCGGACCCTGACGAGATGAGGAGGGTCGGCGCCGCCTTCCGGGACGAGCGGAGCCCTGTGTTTTGGGGCCAGCTGTGGGACATGTACGGCGCGCCGACGGTGGACGAGTTCAAGCGGCTGCCGATCCGGGCGGCACGCGACTACGTTGGGAGGACGAACGAGCGGGCCCGGGTGCTGCCGGGGACGGAGACGGCCGAGGCGTGCCTGACGGCGTGCGAAAGCGCGGCGGGCAAGTGCCTCGCGTGGACGTGGGTCGAGCACAGCGCCGAGTGCAGGATGAGCCCGTGGATGATCCTGGGCGAGCGGGTCAAGGGCCACTACTCGGGCGTTAACGTCGGCGAGGTCGAGAGGCTGCAGCAGAGCTGCTGAGGCGAGGCGGGGGACGAGGGAAGACGGTCGCGATGATACCCAAGAGGAGAATGGCGCAGTAGGGCGGTGGACAGGCTGGTTTTACACTCTGGACGTATATTTAGGCGCACAAGGCGTTGATTGTGTTTCCTGTGACCAGAACAAGACGTTATGTCTTTTGTCGTTTATCGCCTCAATATTTCGGTCGGCAGCATGCTGATGTTCGACGTTGGCCATTGGTGATACACTCGTTCCCATGCAATGCGGCGCACTCTGATTTGGAACAAACCCGAAACCTCAGGCTCTCGGGGCGGCGTGCAGCGCGGATTCCAGCTGAGAGCCGAGCTCCCCAACCGGCCGACGGTGCCGAATAGTCCGGTGGTAACGGGGTGATGGTGGAATTGGGCATGATGCTGGCCAGAGCTGAGGATAGGGAAAGCCACACATGGCGCAGCACCGGAACCGTGACCGGGATTGGTGGGTGGTGGCGGTTCCGAGCTCGGCACTCTCCGCATTCNCTACCCCCCCCCCCCCCGAGTCCGTCCCACTCGACTCAATCTTTCCTCGAATGCATCATGCATGACAGCCCGTCATTGGCTATGACGTCTCGTCTCGTCTCGCCTCGCCTGGTCTCAGACGCACACTCAGCCACATCCCCCGCCACCCCCCACCATCCATCCCAACATTGTTAGTCAGCTAGTGTACGTACTCTGTAGTGTGATGGCTTAGCACTTGCCTCTGCAGCTGCTGGCTCTATGCAGCAGGGTGTGCATTCCGAATTCGTGCGGCGTGCGTGCGGACGGACGGATAGTTTGACGTCAACCCGGCTCTGACCACGCACCCTTCTCAAGTTCAACGGCGAACCCCTTATTTGGGATCGATAACCTGATTACGAAGTACGCCTAAATGTCAACACCACACTCAATACCGGGCTGGCTGGCTGACTGACTGACTGAACTCCCTTTGCCTCTGTTCTAATTCTTTATAGCAGCGACAGAAACCATACCTCCCATCGCCCAGTCAACCAAGTAGATCTTCATTTCCCACGATCCAAACCAAATCCCCCAACGTGTGCTCAACACAGTACCTACAACACCCATATTCCTGTCATCACCCCCTGTCGCCGGCGCCCACGCCCCGCCAAACGTTTCCCAGCTTCTCTTCTGTCATTCATTTCTGTACGGATACTGTCACTACTAGTACAGCACAGGCGGCCACTAAGCCACTATTACGTGCCCAGAAGGCCGACTCCCCCCCCCCCCAAAAAAC
>NWBT01000046.1:1849167-1875357 GCA_003386485.1 Colletotrichum lentis
GCAGGAGGGTCAGCAGGTCCGGCCCCGGCGCCCCGGGCACGCCGGAGAAGTCGACGCCCATGCACACGCCGAGCGAGAGGACGGCGGCGACGAAGGCGACGCCGAGGGTGGCGGCGGCGCGCGGCGAGACCGAGGGGGGGATGCGCGCGGCGTTGAAGTCGGCGGTCACGACATACTGCTGGTAGGCGGCCTTGCGGAGGTCGCGGTAGTCGGTCGAGATGACGAGGACGCGGTCGCCGTCGCGGAGGCGGCTGCGCGAGGAGGGCCGGCGTCGGACGACGCGGCCGACGAGCTCGCGGCCCGAGATGTAGGGCAGGGAAGGGATGGCGAAGTTGAAGTCGCTGGTTCGGTTTGGTTTGTTTGTTAGCAGAGAGAGAGAGAGAGAGAGAGAGAGAGAGAGAGAGAGAGAGGTCTAGCCCGCCGACGATGCACTTTGTCACAAGCAGGACCGCGGGAGAGGAGGAGGGACGGATGAACGTACGGCGCTTTCCAGTCTATCGGGTTCAGGCCGATGTGTTCCGTCTTCACCAGCACCTCGTGCTCGTCTTGGATCTCGGGCACTTGGTACCCCTCGGCCGTCTCATACGGCTGCTTCGCCGCGTAGAGGATGAGCACGGTCTGCGTCTCTGGGACATCTGCCATGGCTTTGGTGATTTTTTTCTTTCTTTCTTTTCTTGCTCCTAAGACTTTACGTCGTCGCCGTTATCATTGGTCGGGTGAGGGTGGTCGTCTGCGGGCGTTCGGTGTCGCTTGGGTCAGGGTGATCTCGCTCTCTGTCTGTCTCTGCTGAGCAAACGGTTTCCCCTTCTCTAATTCTTTTACGCAGAGGTAAGCCGAGTTGAGCTGTGCTGAGTGTCGGTTTGGTTCGAGATAGACTTGACAGGACTTGGGAATCACTCCAAACAACCGCAGGAAGCAAGAGTTGGGGGGAGGTACTCCAATCACACTGGCTGACAAGAGACTTCGTCAGGCCTCCTTTTCTTCCTCTCCTTTTCTCCTGGTTGTTGTTTCTACTTTTTTTTGCTTTTCTTTTCCGCCAAAGATAAGAGAGACATTTCTTTAGCCCTGCTTCTCCCTTTCCCCTCCCCCTCCTCTCTTCTCCATCCCGATATCCGGAAGGTCGTCAATCGGCCGGACGCTTTTGCTTGGGTGTTGGGGGGGGGGGGGGGGGGGNAGTCCCGCATTGCGTGATTCTTCTCCAAGATGGCTGCATCGCACATCGACCACACACACACTCACACAGCTCATTCTGATCCCTCCCCTTAAAGGCGAAAAAAAGCGACCAACGGAGGTCAAGGTTTGGCCGATAACGAGACCATTCGTTCGAGACCGCCGCGTCGAACCTTGCGACACGACTGGGTAATTTGGAGTACACTATCTTGTCTGCCGGAGCGAGGAACGCCTGGCCTCAGCTGCGAGCTTTGGCCACGAATCTCAATCCCCGGCCGCCCGCCCTGGCTCCTTTATGTCGTGACATATTACCTTCTCGGCGGACATGACCCTTCTGCGCTTACGATTGCCGAGAACCACTCCCGGGGGGGGGGGGCGGTCTCTATCTCTCTAGTCAGTCCTGATCGAAATCGGTCCGCCCGGCCGACACGGGGGAAAGGCCGAACAGGGCCGAGCTGAGCCAACGACGACAGCCGGTCCCCGCCAACCAAGCCCAACCAAGCCCCAAACCACCCCCTCCCGACACTCCACTACCCCCGTCACGACATGTTGCAGGATTGTTACCAATCTCGATAGGGCAATCTCCGATGCCGCCGGGCTCTGCTGATTAATTCATGCGCGTCGGGTGGGAGCCGATGGCGTGCCGAGGGGAGCAGCTTTTCTGCGCTGGCGTGACTTCAGGGGGCTTCGCGGTTGCTCATAAATACGAGCCAATGACCATGGGAAGTTGAGACTCAAGATTTTCTTACATCTTCTATAGAAAGACGTGACTGGGTTCTTCAACGGTTCCTTGACAACTGGCGGGATGGGTGGTGACGTTGGCTAGTGATATTGTTCTTCACCAACCATCGAACTGCATGCGTGACGTCCTTGTCTTTTATCATCTTTTTACCTTTTTTTTGATGATAGTGTGATAGTAATAATTGTCAAGTCACTCAAATGCAAGAGGTGCTTTCATTTGGCTGGGACAGTCCGGGCTGGCTCAGGAGTTGTCCGCTTAGCTTGAATTACAACCAATGCTACTGTTGTCAATTGCATGGTTTGATGCAACATTGTCTGCTGAACACTAGGTCGAGGGACAAAATAGTCCACTTAATACGCCCAATAGTCTGTGCCTTTGATGTAATTATTGCCAGCTAGCCTGCAACTCCTCGTTGTGCTCAGAGCGCAACGGCACCTGCTTCAGCCCCGGCATCACCGGATCTGTCTTTTATGCCGACGGAGTGAATCCAGCTGCCATGACTGAGAATCTCACTGCGACAATCCGCATGCAGCCTCCATCCTTCGACACCTCACCCGCCACGTGAGCGTCGGCTATCCTTATAGCCTGAGAGCCGAATGAGATCGGCGCAGTTTGCCCGAATCTCGCACCTTCCCGGGAGCTTTGCAAATGATTTAGCAAGGAACAATCCCGAGTCAAATGCTCTCCCGTTGGTCAGGCACTTGTTATTATCGGCCATCACCACGAGCAAATAGTCCGCCATCCTGGCATCAAGACTTCACTGGCAAAGAGATTTAGACTCCTTCTCCGCAAATTAGAAACCAGCAGTGAGAGTACATGCCATATGTTGCAGGGCTGTGTGGACACTGTCTTAAGCCAAGCTTCTGGCAGGTAAGCGTATGCGGCAGCAGTTTCAAAAGTCTCCTTTGACTGGTAATATTCTTGAGAAGCTACTCAGTGCAGAAACCAGCCGTCTCCTGCTGTCTGGAATGGTTTGGTCCTTCTTGATCACCGGTCAAGCTTGCGAGGGTTGAGTGAGGACTTTCACCTGTCGCTCAATCACTGGAACTGGCGCCAAAACGAAGACGCTGCCCCGTTTGCGCAAGTCGTTCTCCTAGAACGGGAAAACATGTTGTCAAGTAGCTGTTCAGACTTCTGCTGGGATCAACCAAACAGCCCAACCGACAGTGTCAGCTAGTGCCAATCCGCGAGAACGGCCTGCTTTAGTGAGTCCTCGACGCCATCACCCTGCCACCTTGGAGTCACTCGAATTGGAAGCTTCCAATAACACCAACTTTTCCCACTCTGTGCCCTTGCTCTTTGTCGCAAAATCGACGTCGCAAACTGCAGGCACTAGCCGACGCCTGATATTGACAATGATCAGTTCCCGGTAATGGTTCCAGGAGTTGAAACACCGCGAGTGGGAACAACACGTCAACCCCCTTTTCTCGAAAATCCAAATGACGTATCTGCGTTCTCAACAGGCAACACCTTGCCCTCGCCAGGGACCAACGGTTGAAGACGGCAACTTTTGGCATACCAGCCTGCTACCAACCGTTGCCGTTCTGGACTTGAGCCCAGCATTCGACCAGGCAGGCAGGCAGACTAGTGTCAAGATTCTCTGGATGTAGTCAAACGAGCCTTCTGAGCTGTTTACTTTTCTCCGCTCAAACAGGTACAACATGGTCTTGGCACTGAAGCCGTGGGCGGCCCCGTGGCTGGGTGTGGTCGAGAGCTGCGCGGAGGCCACGGACGGCGTGTTGCTGGATGGGTTTGGCCCTATTGGACCTCCAGGGTTACTTGGTAAGGAGTCCTTCCTTGGGCGGTTAGAGCCTGCAGGCGGCAACTGATGAGGTCTTTGCCAAAATCTCTGCGAATGCGAAAAGCTGGACGTATTGCGCACGCTTCTCCTCAAAACCATCTCCATCATCGCCGGCTTGATACAAGGACTAGGTCTCTGTTACAGTCAGACATCTCCTGGCAGTGGGCTCTGTCTGACGGTAAGAATGTGCTTCTCGGCAGCTTGTACAATGGTATGACCATAGAGACAGGATCTATTTCTATAATCCTAGTAGGGGGTTAGGGCGGAAGTGTTTTATCGCTTCGCGCTTTCGTCAGGAACACCGCAACAAGTCTTTTCTTCAGAGCCACATGATGATATGCCACCAGGCAGTAAGTGTGATTGATGCTCTGGGCGACATTGTTTCCAAGGATGGCATGATATTGGCAAGGCCGATGGTAAATAGCTTGCTAAAACGACAAACATGCTTGGCACAGCACAAATTCCTATCCCATCAGCGGCGACATGGCCTCAATATCACGGGGAAAAGGGTGGGTCTGAGGCCTTGTGGCCGTCGATGGGGTACGACAAGAAAGTGAGAGTGAAAACTCTCAAAACTGATATAAATCATAAAGGATGTAAATTATCGGATATCATGAACTTGACTAAGCGATCTCTACGACACGTTCGTACCCTACACTCTAGCTCATAATGCCCTTGTGGCCATCGCCATCGGCATCCTTGAAGGGGTTCAGCTTGTCCACGATGGAAATCTTCTTGCCCGTGGCATCGTGAGTAGCGTTGGTGCTCGTGGCAGTCGAACCGAAGCGAGGCTATGGAGCTGTTAGCTGGAAGTCGGACAGAAACATTTGGACATTCAATACCTCAGTCTTGTCCAAGGAAGTACTTCCGACATCGTTCTGAACGCCAGTGGGATGAGTACCGTGCAAAATACCCTGAGTGGTGCTGATGTTGGTGGAGGGTGTGTCACGTACAGTGTGGTGCTTGTTGGCAGCAACGGCGGCTCCGCCAGCGGCAGCAGCGCCGGTTCCGTGAGAGTGGCTATGGGTGCCGGCTACACCCGCGTGCTCCGAGTCCGCAAACCCCTTGTTGATTTTGTCGGGGCATCCGTCGAACTCGTCATGCTTGTGGTGGCGGGGTCCGTCGAGGTTGCCCTTCTCCCGCGTGAACTCGTCGAGGGTCTTGGCGGGAAGGGTTGTGGAACCGTGGTGGACGGGCTTGGCGTGGTGCGTCTCGTGGACCGGGACGGTCGTGTGGACGACGTGGGGCTGAATGGTCTCCTTCTGGATGACGGGCTGGATGTGCTCGTGGACGTGGTGGTGAACGCGCTCGCCGGCGACGACGGGGGCCGCGGTCGCGGTGTGGGTGGTATCATGGGTGACGGAGGTGTCCTTGAACTTGGCGTGCTCGCGGTCGAGGGTGTTCTTGGTCTCCTTTTCGTTTCCGTGCTCGAAGGTCTGGTGTGCGACGGGGACGACGTTGTGGTGGTGCTTCTCGGGGCTGACGTGATCAGATTAGTCGGACGTGCCAGATAGGAGCGAGTGTTTGTGCTTCACTTACAGAACCTCCTGGTCCTTGAGGGGTTGGACCGTCGTGTGGTGATGGTCTTGGTGGACTTCCCTGTCGATGGCGGTGGTTACCTCCTCGTGACGGTGAGGACGAACATGCTCCTCGGTGACGGCTCTGTTGACATCCTCGTCGACGGAGGTCTTGTGGTGACCGTCCTTGGAGACGAAGCCAGAAACGGCTTGCTTGGCTTTGTCCATGATGACTGATGTTGTGGTATTATTGCGGTTGTGGTAGTTGTTAGGGGTGTTTGTTGCTTGTAATTATGTTATGAGAGTGATGTGAGGTTAACAAGATAATGGTGTTGGGAGATGATTATGCCGGATTATATATACAGGTTGATCATGTGAAGGTCTTCAGCTTTTACGTCGAAGCGCTTGACGCGTGACTGACAGTATTTGGACGTCATGCAGCATTAGACCTTGGCCCGTCCGACCGCCACCATCACTCTGAGCTCCAGTCAACAGCGAGTATCCTCATTCTCGAGTCCCGAGCTTAGAGCGAGAAATCTCAATGCACCACGTCATTGCTCGTTCACTCTGTCCGACCGCCAACGCACAACGACCGCCGTCTGCGCTCATCGATGGGATCTGATGCCCCGCCGAACCGCCTACCCGGGTGGTCCGTCTTAGTGCAGAGACACCAGGTGTGCCGCTGACGATGCTGAGGAGCAAACGAGCCGGCGCGGGCGTTCTTGGCATGGCGGCGTCCCATCGGTGGAGAGCACTTGGAGACATTCGGGGAGCTGAGTCGGAGGCTGTGGAGGAATGCGGGCCAAGCCTCATCGGGTCTGGTGCGTTTCGGCCCGGTCGACGCAAGAAGAGCTTGACCAGCTGCTTGAGGTGCGCCAAGCGCCATGGCCTGGTCGATAGCGGCACATGAAGGCGTCATAATGGCATGCGGCTGCGAACCACTTGGTCGGAAATGGACGGTTGTCGCCCCGACCCCCGGCGACGATCGCGGGGGGGGGGGGGATCCCACTAGCCCACGGCAAATATCAGAGCCTGGGCCTGGGCCTGCCTGGCCAGCCCAGTCAGTCATCTTGGCATCTGCGCGTGCCCTCCATTCTGTAGGACGAACCAGCGTGTTTACAACTGTGCGCCTTTCCTTCTGCTGCGATGATGTGGTCCATGTCATCTACGTAATGGCCATCCCTATTCTCTTCCGTCGACTGACAAGTCCAGAGAGACATGGTCCGTGGCAGTGTTCCGTGGCGGTGTTCCGTGGCAAGCGTAGGCTTAATAGTTGATCGTCGCCGGTGCGACAACCAGCATCGCCGTTCATTTACACATGTGGGGGGTGGAATAACGCCCAGCTAGGATCCCGCCAGCTAGTCAGTGATGGGAGTTCAACGATGGCCCGGAATCCGTTGATGTGGCCACGAGTCACTTGGATCCTCCACCCTGTTCTTGTGATGACAGCCAGCCACCGTACGCTAGTTTCGGACCATGTCACTTTTTGTTGAGATGTTCATCCTGAGTGCCGAGGTTGTGGTAGTGTTTAGACCTGTTGGCTGGCGAGTTGGTATTAGCAGCTGCCAGTTGACAGAGGTTTGTGTTGAGTCTGGACGATGGAACATGGGCGATTGTACGTTTGTTGCCTCAGAGGAAGATCAAAAATGCTAGAATCAGTTCAAAGACGACCTGGCACCTTAGTATCTTCTCGTCAACAATACCCTGATAGGGGTACCAGTGACTTCACTACCAGTCACCCTGATCTATTTCTTCCGTTATTCATATCCAAGTCTAGGCAGCACAGATGATACTGAGTGGATTTACAGTTTTGATATTGGCAACTTCAAGAGATGAAATGGAACAAACGCTTCCTGCAGTGACTTATAGGCTTGTTCAAGTTGATATCGAAATCAATGTATGCTATCACCTAATTGAGTTTACATGGTTTCAGTCATACAGTGTACTTGTGCTTTTAACTGCTAAGGCTTTTAGACCAAAATGACGTGAGGAACACTCAGGGCTGGGTATACAACGCTTTTCTTGATTTTGGTTGACTAATACTATTTAATGTTCAAGCAACCTGGTAGTTATGTTTGTTCTTACAAAAGTGAACAGGCTAGTTCACACGTTGAGACAAAGGCCAGGCCCAGCTATTTCCCACTGTATCCAAAGTAGTGAGTTGTGATTTTTAACAATGTACAAAGAGCCTGACCAGTTGTCTTTATTGCTGGGGTGACGTTGTCTTGCCCCACAAAGTGAAGGTTGCAGCTAAACGAAGGGAACGTTGGTCAACTGGAGATATTTCATTGACGGCAACTGAACAACAACGGTTCTTACCCAAATGCAAAAAGCCTGCCTCTTTTTCGAGGTCTGCCTGTAATGACCTCGTGAGCTTCAAATATCGGGTCTTTTCTCTCCCGTCTTCCATCCGCCAGAAGCCTACATCATCTCGGAAGACTTGCTTCCCACAACCTTGCTTCGTTTCCAAATTCCAACTGACTGACCTATATCGAAAAACAAGATTTGTCCGTGTACTTCCTTTCATCCCAAGCTAAGTAACTCAACATGGCATTGAGAACGAACCACCTTCTCTTCCTCGCCTCGATGCTGGCGTCGACAACTCTCGGACACGTCGTCCTCGAGAGCCCGAAACCCTTCAAGTTTGTCGCAGACGGCCCGACGAACCCGATCTCTACATCGGGAAGCGACTTCCCTTGCAAGATACCACCTGGGGCCAAGTACGAGATGGACGGATCGCCGACGGTCATTGCCGTTGGCGAGACGTTCCAGGCCACCTTCAAGGGTCAAGCCGTCCACGGGGGCGGCAGCTGCCAGTTCGCACTCAGCGCCGACGCGAACCCGACGAAAGACTCGAAATGGATGGTCATCCACTCCATCGAGGGCGGCTGCCCAGCCCGTAACCAGAATGGCAACCTCGAGGGCCCCAACGCGGACAAGTACCCTTTCGAGATCCCCGCCGGCATCGCGCCCGGCGACTACGTCTTCGCCTGGATCTGGCTGGCCAGAGTCGGCGGACAGCCGGAGTACTACATGAACTGCGCCCCGATCACTGTCACGGGCGCCAAGAAGAGCAGGATGAAGAAGAAAAGCGTAAGGCAGTTTGTCGACCGCCGCGCGTCGCTGGCCAGGCGTGAGCGGTTCCCTGAGCTCTTCATGGCCAACATCGGGGAGGCCGCCGGCGGCTGCACGACGGGGGAGGCCCTGAACGCGCAGGTTCCCATCGCGTTCCCTGACCCCGGCGTCTATGTCGATCATCCCGAGGGCGCGGAGAAGCTCTACAAGCAGCCCTGTGACGGGAACCCGCGCGCGGGGTCGCCGGTCGAGCCGGGTCCTGGTGTTGGCGCCCCTTCGAGCCCGGCTGGAACTGCTGCGCCGACCCCGACGGTGGCGGACGGCACTGGCGTTCCCACCGCCTCATCTGCGGTTCTGTCGTCGTCTAGATCATCCTCCGTTTCCAGCTCTGCCTCGTCGCATCGACTCCCGACCTCTTCTTCGAGCGGTGTGCCCGGGACAAAGCCTGTTTCTACAAATTCCCCCGCCACGACGCCGTCCGCCGTCCCCACAGGTTCGTGCCCTGCACAAATCATCAGCACCGTGACGAACGAGATAACTGTCACCGTCACCGCTACCGTCATTGCCACTTCGGTGACCGGAAGCCAGCCTGCCGGTGGACCAACAGCTGCGCCGACGGCTTCGCCTGGTGCGCCTGGGCCGGCTCTTGGGACTTGCCGCGAGGGCTATCTCACTTGCTTGCCAGACGAGACTCACTTCGCAACCTGCACCGGCGGCAAGCTGACTGCGCCGCAACCTCTCGCCCCTGGATTCAAGTGCACTGCTGGAGAGGGCGAGGGTCTGGACATCTCGCCCATCGTTCCATATGTTTAGAGAGGTGCGTTGGCAGTAATATCAAGGGAGAGATCACCCCTCATGCACTGGAGCCACAAGCGGGCCTGTTACTCTGAAATAAGGATGGGAGACGCCCCAGGAAAGCTTGGTGAAGTGGCCAGTCCTCTTTTGCTGTCACGGCTGACCCGGCGGGTTGTTTGAGTCTGGCAGGTCTCTCAAGTCGGGAAGGCGGTAGAAGCGAGCCGAGGTCGGCTGGGCGAGGAAGGCCGGCGAGTAATACTCCCCTCCAACGCGTCTTGGTTGAGCAGCTGACGGTGCTCGGCATGGAATGAGTCCAAGCCGGTTGTCAAAGAAAAGTCGTCGTTGAGTTGGTTGGAGGAGCGATAAAGATGCCGACTGCTATCCGAGAGCAAGGTAGAAAGAATAAAACATGTCCAGTGTCACACCTCCCCGCTTTCAACACTCGCTCGGAACTCTTCAGCGCTCATTGCCGGCTCGTGATACTATTAACCGATCACCGTTTGCATCGCCATGTAATCTTGATGCCTGAAATCGACCTGTTACACATGGGAAAACCCTCCTCAGTAGCTGGCTGGCTAGCTGTCCAGGGTCACTTATCAAGGCTTTGTCGAGTGGCCAACCCCACATCAGCCAACAGCCACAGGAACGTTGCATAGCCACATGAGACTTTGCACTGCCTTTTCTTACGATTTAGTTATGGACCCAAGGTAATTATCAAGTAAATTGAATGCAGCCAGGTAGGAGCAGTGTCCACGAGCTCCGCTTCCGAACCATTGAAATGACACTATTATTCCCAAGAGCCATACAGCAACTTTTTGACTCGCTCACGACACGCTGCGTAAAGGGCTAGATCTACCCGCTCTAGGTCATGGTTGTGCCGCTTAAAAGCCGTAAGTTTGCTGTTACACCCATGCTCTGAGCGGCCCAATGTTCTCTTGCATTTGAGAATCAATTCATCTGAATACTCCCCTGTCTGGCAATCATACTGATTCCTGGTCTAGTAGATTTCCTTTTGTCTCAGTGGTCGCGTCTGATCTCGGATGACGAGGGGTGGGGTATTATACTTGAGCAGCATGACCCCTCACACCACCTCAACATGCCTGCTGTCTTCATCGAGCTGGACAGACGCCCAGAGCGGTTTACATAGTCTCTTTGTCCCTTTGAGAATAGAGAAAGTACTTCGTGAGAGTCTTCTGAGCTTCATGATGAGTTATGATTCTTCTGCCCCGGATCGGAATTGTTAGGGTCTAATTCTCTCTCTCTCTCTCTCTCTCTCTCTCTCTCTCTCTCTCTCTCTCTCTCTCTCTCTCTCTCTTTGTTCCACTCCGCAATGTGACGTCGCACCGCAGTCTTTTCTATTTACAGTTGGAAGTCTGAGCTCCATTTTTGGATCGACAGTATCCGTACGATGTATCTCCGCTGCGCCATCAACTTGGATCAATCGCACAGCAGCCGGGTTTCAAGTGGAAAGGCCCAGAGTGGCTCGCAAAGGCCATACATATTCTTGGACATGGCAACTTCTCCTCTCTCAGGCTTATGAATGACATTACTTATTGCCCATGACGACATGCTCACCCAAAGGTAGCTGCTTTGTCAGACGAAAGTATCCCCTCAGACGCCCAGACCTGACGCCTTCTCCGCACGCCGGCCTGCACTGCCTGCTTCACATATAATATCATGAATGATATCGTACGCGGCGATGCTATGGCCCCTGGCCAGAACCCCGCCAAGCCCCGTACGGACCATCCCGCCTGACCTCCGGGGCCCGGGTTCTTCCCCGCGAAACAGTTACAGTCTCCCCAGGAAAACCCGTGTCCGTCTCGCCAACCTTGCTTCCTGTGGCGCTTCCAAGCTCCGTGTACGAGATGCCAAGCAACATGGCAAACCTATAATGACATGATTGTCCAGTCTACCCCGGGTTGGGGCGCGAAATCGTTACGTAAAAGGCCGACCCTCCCGTGCGTCTTCCTGCGCACCAGCTTTTGCGCGACCACAGGGTTTGTGACGCGGGAAACTCTGCCCATGGAACGCGGCATGACATCCCAAGACGCCCCGTGACCCTCCGTGCTTGGGGCTGCTGGGCGGGCAATGCGAGGTTGCTGGCCTTGAACGACATGATCTGGGAGAATCTCCGCCGTCCATAACTTCACTGCTGCCGTCCGGGAGGAATTCACATTTACCCTCTTCGCCGCCTACGGCAATTTTTTTCTTCCTTCTTTTTTTTCCCCAGAAAAATTGAAAGACTGGGCACGATGGAGTTCGACACCCTGGTGCTCCGTCCAGCTGCGGGCGTGGCCGGCGAAGATGGATACGACAGCGACGTGGAGCTGGATTGGATCCGGACGCCGTCCGTGGACAGCCTGGCGGATCAGGACGAGATCCAGGTGGACTCGAACGGGGACCTGCTGTTGCACGTCGGGATCGACCCCTCGTCCGGCGACACCAAGTCGTTTCGCGTCTGCTCCAGCACGCTACGGCGGGCGTCGCCCTTCTGGACAAGGACGCTCCGTGAGACGTCGTCCGAGACGGACAGACCCCGCGGCGACGACGACGACGACGGACAATGGTGGGCTCGTACCCCGTCGTTGTACGCGTGCCAGTACGACAAGTCGGGGGGGCTCGCCATCCTCCTCAACATCATCCACTCGAGATTCCACCAGGTCCCAGAAGACCCTACGCTCGCCGAGGTCTACGGCACGCTGTGCCTGGCGAGCATGTACGAGATGGAGCGAGTGCTGCAGCCGTGGCTGGCGCAGTGGTACGGGGCGCTGGAGGGGGCGGAAGCCAGCCGGGACGGGCGCGACCTGGGGATGCTGGCGTGCCTGACCTGGGCGCTGGGCGACGAGAGGCTGTTTGCGCGGACGGTGGTCAAGATTGCGCTCACCTGCGTCGTCGACGACGAGAGGCGCACGAGGACGGCCGACGGGGTTCGTCTGGACGACTACATCCACGACTCTCTGGGCTCGCCTGTGATCTCCGGTAAGCTGGAGCAGCGCGGGCACTCACCCGCCCCTTCCCCTCGGACGTACCCACGCACAACGAGGGCTAACGAGATGCCAGAAAGCATCCGCGCGGTGCGGAACCAACTGGCCCTGGACCTGCCGTCACACCTCAACAGCCTCGTCGGCAGGTTGATAGACGGCAAGTGGCTGTGCGTCGGCATCTCTGACATCCCCGTCACGCGGGACAAGAAGTGCGACTACGTCGTCCTGGGCAGCGTGTTCGCGGGGCTGGTGTACGTCCGGGGCACCAGGACGGCCGAGGTGGCGATCGGGCCGGGCGAGAGCGTCATGGACCTGCTCAAGTCGCTGAAGCGGGTGCTGTCGTACGTGACGTGCTACGAGAAGCACCCGGAGTGCAACCCGGCGGGGAGGATCGCGGACGCCATGAGGAGGACGGTCGACGAGATGGATTTGCCGTTGAGCACGGAGTGCATCCAGAAGATGAGGGAGCAGCGCCAAAAGTTCGGCCTGGAGCAGAAAGACGAGAGACATTGCCAGTTGTCGAATGAGGCAGCAGCAGCGAGTATGATAACTTCGAGTGCCCTTCAGGGCTTGCATGGAGAACTTGGATCAGCATCGCCATAGACCTCCGTCCACAGAGCAGGCCGACAGCAGCACATGACGCTGCCGTGCGCAGGGCGTCTGCTACGAAGAGACAGAGATGGCAACATGACGAAAAAGGATGGATGGCCTTCTTGCATTTCGATGCCATGAAAAGTTGGGGGAGAATGACCAAAAAAAAAAAAAAAAGATGCATTTGCCATGACCGTGGCAGGGCTCGAACCTGCGACCTTCTCGGGATCAAGTGCACATACTTGTGAACGAGAAATCATAATCCACTAGAACACACAGCCGGTGTTGTTGACAACTGAGAGCGAGGTTGACGGCTAAGGCTGACGAATCGGCTCAAGTGGACTTTGCTGCGGGCTTGCGCTTGCAGGCCTTGGCGAGGAGGAAGTGTGCACGCAACCGACACTACACTGATTTTGCCCCTCTCATCGTTCCTCGGCGCCATCATAGGTCGTTCTGTAATGGCGTCGCGAGACTACGCAGCTCTCTTATACCCGGACTTTGGCACCAGCATCGGCCGCGAGCCCACCGTCCACGGCGGCGATCCCGGCTTGGCGGGCCCCGACGGCGCTCTAGCGCTGCCCGGCTGAGTCGTGCAAATGGAGAAAGGGGCAGGCATGTCACAAGACGTCCCACAAGGCATAGCTCGTGGCGGTACCAACCAAGAGTGTTCGTGGATCACATGAACAGCAACCCGCACAGCAAAGAGGGGTTACAACTAGGTAGCTCACGGCATATTCAAAGGCTGGAATCCAGTCGAGATACAGGAAACAGCGCGAGGTTGATCGAGGTGAATTTTCCTTTGGAGGTGGTGGTCTGAAGTGACACCTGGATGTGCCGGGTTGCAAAGCAAAGCAAAAAGAAGACGTGTTCTGTGGGAGTGCTCTACCAACAGCACTTATAAGTTCGTTTTTGCAGTTGCTTTGGAAAAATTCCTGGCGATGGCCAACGCCAGCTGATAAGTAATGCATCACCCAGTTGGACAACGTACAGACAGGGGACTTTGCAGGGATTCAAAAGCCTGACGAAAGGGTTCATGCTGTACCTGTATCCGTTCAGGCAAAGGCCATGCCTTCAGAAACACTGCATCTCTTTCATGGTCCGCTCACCGTCTCCGCAGCGACCTCCTGCCTCTAAATCGATAGAAGCGAACTGCATCATCATTCCCACCCCCTTTATGTCGGCGGAGTTGACTTCCTCCCCCGGCCATGTGTCCACGGCGGCAGGCCCGGCACTTTTAGCGCTGCCCACTGCTCGGCCCCAGCGCTAAGCACCCCAGGCCCGGTTCGTTTACCCCTGATCCAACCCACTGAACACGAAGCACCGAAGGCGGCTCATGCTCTTCTAGCGAGCGGTAGATGGCCTGGTATTGAGTTTAATGAAAAGAGACAATAGCAGACTCTGAACCCAAGCGAGCGGCAATTTCGGAAGCGGGACGTGGGATGACGTAAAATAGGCCAGACAGGAGAAGAAGAAGAAGAAGGGCCTAGACTAGAGCTCGGTTCCGCCCCAATTCGGCTTGCGGGACGACCCTGTGGATGGATGGGCAGCGGGCTCATCATTCATGTCGGCAGCTGGTCACCGCCGTTGCCGTTTGTGGACGCTCTCGGCCGGGATTGCTTGCTGCAGCCCTTGGCGATGGCTATCCAGAGCCCGGGGATCTGGGAAGGGGACCGTTGAGTCGGTTCAAGTCATTGCTGGGCCGGGCCAGACTGCTTGGCGTCGGTCAATGAAAATTTACTGTACGAGACGTCATTTGGGCACTCTTTTGCATGAAACCTTGGGGCATCATCGCCGGCTACCGCTTTCGATTTCCGTGTTGGTGAATGTGTGGACATGAGACCGACCGACCGACTAACAGGGATGGGCGGGCCCCGAGTGCCAGGTCCCTCGTACTATTAGTATTAATACATGGTGTTATGGCAGTCGTGCACTCGAGCGGGCAACGGCGCTTCATGAATCCCCTCACTGAGTGTGCCCGCGCCCAGAAGAGGGAGAAGTTAGAACACCCGACGCATTGAGCCAAACGGAACAGGTGGTGGTGCTACTGCCCAAGTCCGACTATAAGTGACACCGCAGGCGTTCATCCCTATCTTGCACGCGGGGGCGAGGCAGCTTTACATATACAATGTATACTGCACATATGTAGGATGTATACGGATACTGCAGTGGGGTTTCATCTTCATGCGGGCAAGGAGACCGGCCCGGCCATGGCGGCCGGTCCCCCTGACCAACTATGCTAGCTAGCTGACGAGCGTGCGTATTGCTTGCTCGGGGCTCGGATGCGACTCCGAACAAGCCCCGGTGCCGAAGAGAACCGTAAATGGCGGTCGTCGTTTAAACTATTGCTCGCGAGGACGAGAGCCGCAGAAGGACCCAAGACTGAACAGACTGTTCGTAACGATGGTCGAGCAGATCCTTTGGAATACAGAGTACTGGCTGGCTTTCCACTTCAATCATCATTAGGAGAGGCTATTTTGTCAGTGCCATCTTCAACCTGCTGGACACGAGTCAAAGCTCATTTCCAATCTTCGCCGGCCTTCTCCTTTGGGGAGGATTATTGCTCCAGGGATAGATAAAGGGGGGGAGGGNCGCCCGTTCTCGATCCGTGCTCCTTGCCCGGTTGCCCACGCAATCAATTTTGCTCTGGACAAGGACGCAACGGGTAGATTAAACCTGCTCACCCCGTGGTCCGGCCCCGTCTGGTTGGGTTGGTGGAGTTATGTCGACAACCGCGTGGCGGGCATCCAGCCAAATCCCCCCGAGAGGAGCTCGTCAAGTTGAAACGGCCCCAGATTCCCACCGCACACGAGTTCCCCCCTTGTTGGGGCTTCCGCTAAGCCCGCAGCAAGCTTGGCGCCCGAAGCTTAGCTCCGCCATCCCGGTCGACGATGCCGGGGCACCGGGGGGGATCCCGCCCTACTATCCGTACTGTTCCATTGGGCACTCTACGCCGTAATTGGATGGGTCAACGTTGTTGTCCTTAGTGTAGAAGTTCTCTCCGCTCTTCGTCCTCGACGTGGAATCATGTAACGGAAATCCACAAGGTATATCAACCGCCGCCCGCCCGGAAGCGTCCGCCTGGCATCTTCCTCCCCCTCCTCCTGTTCGTCCCAACACCACGTTCGTTCTCTCTATTAACCCTCAACTCTCTCATTCTTAACGCTTGACCACTTTCGGTCAAATCTCCAAAAGTCAGTCTTTACACAGTCCAGAGGCTCCTTCCATTCGTTCCATCATGTACTTCTCCTCCTACCTCGTCTCGGCCGTCCTGGCCGTCACGGCCGTGGCCACGCCGACGCCCGCCGTCGTCGACAAGCGCGCCACCAAGATGTGCGACAACTGGGGATCCGTCGCCGCCGGCGGCCTCACCATCTACCACAACAACTGGGGCGCCGCCCAGGCCACCTCCGGCAGCCAGTGCACCATCTTCGAGTCCCTCAACGCCGGCTCCGTCGCCTGGTCCACCTCATGGACCTGGAAGGGCGGCAAGGGTCAGGTCAAGTCCTACTCCAACGTCGCCCTCGAGAAGGTCAACAAGCCGCTCTCCGCCATCAAGTCCATCCCCTCCAAGTGGACCTGGAGGTAAAATCTCCCAACCCTTGGCCCACACATGTGTGAAGCCCGTTGAACCCTCCCCATGTTGACCCCGGTCTAGCTACTCCGGCTCCAACCTCGTTGCTGATGTCGCCTACGACCTCTGGCTCGCCCCCTCCGTTGGTGCCAACAACAAGTACGAGATCATGATCTGGCTCAGCGCCCTCGGCGGCGCCGGCCCCATCTCCAGCACCGGCAAGACCATCGACACCCCGACCATCGCCGGCACCCAGTGGTCCGTCTACAGCGGTAAGTCACTTCTCTCCCCAGTTCGAGTTTTTTTTTTTTTTTTTTTTTCCCCGAGTTCGTAAAACAAAGAGAGAACACGCTTGTCTGACGTTTTCATTCTCCGCTAGGCCCCAACGGCGACACCACCGTCTACTCCTTCGTCGCCCCCAAGGAAATCAAGAGCTTCAACGGCGACCTGATGGGCTTCTTCAACTACCTCACCTCCAAGCAGGGCGTCGCCAAGACCAACGTCGTCACCAGCCTCCAGGCCGGTACTGAGCCCTTCACCGGCGACAACGCCGTCTTCAAGACCTCCGCCTACACCATCTCCGTCGCCTAAGAGGCCGCAGTGTTTCTTGGGTCCAATGCTGGCAGCTACTCTGTTGCCAGCCTGACCAAGACGGGGGACGGGTTTTCCTCTTGAACATATGTGTAAATATTATAGTCAGACATGTACATACAAACGCTTTCACCGAAATGACTCCGTTGTCTGTCATCTGATAATATCCGCTACAAACGTGAACATAATCGCGGTCCTCGGGGGGGGGGGGGGGGGGTNCCGAGAGCCACTGCGGTCCGACTACTTGGAAAAAAGGTCTACCTTGCGACTGTCCATCTCATATCCGATGATTTGGTGCTTTCGCGCTGAGGTTTGCACCGACCAACAGAGAGACCCGAAGCAAAGATATGTACTCGATGATCAGAAGACTAGAATGATTCAAATTGTTACATGCTTTTTGTGCCTCCGTGCCTGAACAGGTCACTACGCCCCTTCTTCCCCCTCGGCGTCCTCCTTGTAGACGTCATACTTGTATATAGAGCCCGGGTGATCAGCCCTCAGCCCCCTCTGGCCTTCACCGTAGACCTTTTCTCTCGCCGTCAGCTGCACATCCTCCGCGGGGGCCTCCGGGTAGATGCCGCGACGTCGAAGCTCGGGCACGAGGAGCTCGACGACGTCCTCAAAGGTGCCCGGCGTGGTCACGTAGCCCAGGTTGAACCAGTCCAGGTCGCCCTCCCGCGCCCAGTACTCCAGGTCGTCGGCCACCGTCTCGGGGCTCCCGACAGATACGGGCCCGAGGCCCCCGATGGCGGCCCGCTCGGCGATGACGCGGGGCGTCCACTTGGGCACGTGCTCGCTCGGCGTGGTGAAGGAGTCGAGGATGCTGCGCACCTTGTGCGCCTCGAGCGAGTCGGCGGCGGTGACCTCCTGATCGACGGGGATCCTGGACAGGTCGATGCCCGTCCAGCCGCTGACGAGCACGAGCCCGCCGACGACGGAGGCGTGCTTCTTCAGCTCCTCGTGCTTGGCCCGCGCCTCCTCGTCGGTGCGGCCGACGATCGGGGTGAAGGTGGCGAAGAACTTGAGGGACCGCGGGTCCCGCCCGAGGGCCGCCGCCTTGTCCCGGATCTGCCGGATCTTGGGCCGCAGCAGCTGCGGCGAGTGGGACGACACGAAGATGCCCTCGGCGTGGGTCGCGGCGAACTCGGACCCGGCGGCCGACGTGCCGGCTTGGAAGAGGAAGGGCGTCCGCTGGGGCGACGGGTCGACGATGTGGCGGGTGTCGAGGTCGAAGAACCTTCCGTGGTGGTGGATCGTCCGGATCTTGTCCGGGTCCGCGTAGCTGTCGTTCTCGGGGTCGGGCGCGATGGCGTCGTCGGCCCACGAGCCCTCCCAAAGCCTGGTGGGGATCGAATTCAGGATTTCGTTCCAAGGACTTTGGGTTCCCTATACACACGAGACACGGGAACTCCTGCCGGGGCCAGACTCACTTGTAGAGCACTCTCAGATACTCGTCCGCTTGCGCATACCGCTCGTCGTGGGGGATTGGGCTATCCAGCCCAATGGCCTTGAAGGCCGCCTTCTTCCACGACGTCACAATGTTCCAGCCAATGCGGCCTCTGGTGAAGTGGTCCAGCGTCGAGAAGCGCTTTGCGAGCAGGAACGGCGGCTCGAAGGATGTGGATGCCGTGATGGCGAACGAGAGGTTCTTCGTGACTGCGGCCATGGCGCTGATGGGCTGGATGCTGCGTCAGCTGTGGTTGCAAGCCCCGTGGTATCACGCAAGGAAGAGAGGCAGGCAGCCCTGGAAACGTACGATTGTGGGATCCGTCATCGGCCATTGCGCCGCTCGACGAATGCAGTTGTCGAGGCTGCCCTCGTATGTGTCGTAACCACCGTACGTGTCGGCCAGGAACAGGGCGTTGATGCCGCCCTTCTCCAACAGCTTGGCCAGATCGATCCAGTAGTTGAGATCGCGCTTGGTCGCGGACTTGTCGGCGGGGTTCTGAAGAGGCATGCATGGGATCCAGTCAGCAGGCCGTTCTGTTCAACTCCCATCTTCTCACAGAGGTCACCCAACCTTCCATTGTCCAGGAGACAAGTGTCCGACGGTGGACATGTCGAAGGCGTTCAGCAGGATCTGCTTCTTCCCCTCCTCCGGCTTGACGCCATTCTCACCGTTTGGAGAGCTGTGAATCGGTACTGCTGAAGTCATCTTTTTCAACCTTCTTTCTGGGGTTGTTCCTCGAGCTCTTCTATTACTCAAAGCCTGGTCCCAACCACGCGGGTCCTCCGACATTATAACGGCCCCACGACACACGCAAGACAAAAACACACACACACTCTCTCTCTCTCTCTCTGAAGCCGTGCAGCTTGGCGCAAAGACGCGACGCAAGAAGCTGGGCCGGTCTCCATGTCGTCATCGCCGTTGTCGCCCGCCGCGTGGGACTGGCGCGGGATGGCATGATGGCATCTGCACGTCGACCCCAATCCAACGTCTTGGATGCAGGGCGGAACCGTTGGCGTGATCGCGGGTGTTGATGGTGCCATGCTCTGCCCGCTCCTGGAACCTGAAAAAAAAAAAAAAAAACTAAAGGGGAAAACTACGTTTCGGGTACAGACCGATAACCGTCGGCTATTGACAATTGTCGACCTCGAGAGAGCAGCCGCTGGACTTGTCTTGGGCGAGAGGGACACCCAGCTGTTGGTTCTCGACCCGACGCTTTGTCTCGATGAACACTTATCATTGCATGGTGGTCCAGTGAGCCGGAATTAGTCGCATTTCCCCAGCGGGTCGGAGGTTTTGCTCACAGACTCCCGGACATGTCGCAACCACTTCGGATACTACGACGCCATTGTTGTCCATTTTTGTATCAACATAGCGCGGAAATGTGTTTTGTGTCCCTGTCGATGGTGTGGAGTGGTTGAACTCCCAATATGTCCTTTGCTGTGCTGTTGACTGATCCCAAGTCGAGGCTAATGTGGACGACCACTGGTGTTTGTAGTCCACTGTCTACCCGGCGTAACCCAGCAACACTGTAAAGTTTCAACCATGGGAAGTCAAGTTCAAGGGTATTACTTTGAGTTTGGTGTGCGTTTAATCACATCTCAAGTGAGTTGGTTAACTTGGTTTACTGAAGTCGATTCATGAATCATGAGACAGTGGACAACATTAGCGCCAAGCTGAATGGGGCACCAAGGCAACTCGAGTCATTGCGGAACGATCTTTGATCATAGTACGAGTGGCTTGGAGGATTTTAAACTGCCGTGATTCCAGCCCTCGGGATTTTACTGCTGCTGTCGTCACTGTGAAGTTTTGTTTCATAAGCAACGAGTACACATCCTCAACCTGCTCTTGTCATCAAGCTTGAGAAATGCGCCTCTATAACAACCCCCCTTGGCCTGCTCCTCTGACCCGCTCCGAAGGAATAGCATCTTGAATTTCCTGGTGGCGTCAAGTTACTGAATCATTCCTGCGATGGCTTACCGCCCATCATGCAACGTGGGATCCCATGAAACCTGCACGCACCCATCTTCAGTCGCTCCCGTCATCCCTGGCGCCCACCGCCACCGGCGTTCCTTTTACGTCTCCCACAGCGGCGTGGTCTTCCGGGTCACTCTCGGGGAACCCGGTCGAGTTCTCGACTTGCGGGCTACGTTGGGGTCAGTCAGCATTAGTGTGCGTCTAGAGACGGTCGAGTTTTCGGAAGAACGACGGCTACTTACTCTCTCTTCTTGATGTACATGCGCAAGATGTGCGTCGCGACAATCAGTAGGATGGAAGAAGCCAGAGTAAACGCAAAGCCCTTGGGATACCGCGGACCTTCGACCGTGGGGAACACCAAGAGAGGGGTCCAGGCGGTGGAAGACTGGGAGATGGCATTGATCAGGACCAGAGTGAAGGACCGCTCGGCCGGCGACGACCGCAGCTGGGTGTTGACCCATCCGTGGAAGACGCTCGACATGGCGTACGACGAGTAGATGGTCGCGAAAGCGAACCATTTGGCAGGCTCGGGGACGTCCCAGACGACGAGGATGACCAGGCCGATGATGTTCCACGCGTGCGACAGCGTGATGGCCCAGGCCGGGCCGAGAACGAGATCCGAGGCGAAGCAGATGAAGAGCGTGTAGAAGATGCCCAGGGCGGGCGCGATCGTGCCGAGCTCGTTGACGCGCGCCGCCGAGTACCGGCCGAGGCTCTTGATCCAGAGCAGAAAGCTCCCGGACGACGTGTGGAGGCCGGCGTTCCAGAAAAGGACGTCGACGAGGACGATGCCCCAGAACTGGGGCGACAGGAACACCTTCTTCAGGGCGCCAAACCTGAACTTGCCGTGCGACGAGTGGCCGGCGCGCTTGAGCCTCTCGACGCTCAGCTCGACATCCTCTGTCTTGAGAACCAGCCGGTTCGGCTGCTCGGGGGTGCCCGGGATGACAAAGTATCCCAGGATGCCGATGGGGATGGTGATGAGGGAGCAGATGATGTACATCCACCTCCACCCGGCGAGGCCGTTGACGCCCTCGAGCCGGGCCGAAGCGCCGGCCTGGATGAGACCGGCGGTGAGAGTGCCCAGGGAAAGCCCGACGTAAAAGATGCCACCGCGTCGGGCGATCTCGTCGCCGCGATACCAGGATCCTACGCGCGCGTTGTGAAACTATTAGTCAAGAACGGGGGACAAACATGTCTTCGGGGCTCCCGGGTAGGGGAGTCATCACTTCAAACCCACCAAAGAGATAGTGCATGACCGGGAAGAAGGCGGCCTCGAACCAGCCGACGAGGAAGCGGTAGGCGGCAAGCTCGGCGAACCCGGTGACGCGGAACTGGAGCAGCGTGAAGATGCCCCAGGCGATGTCGAGCAAGGGGATGAGCCAGTGGATCGGGACGTGGGTGAGGACGAACATCATGGGCAGCTGGCCCGTGACGGCGCCGACGACGTACAAGGTCTGCAGCTGGACCAGCTCGTTGCCCTTGAAGCCCAGGTCCTCCTTGAGGCCGGCGACGTAGGCGTTGTTGAGGTTTGCCTGGTCGATGTACTTGACCCAGTAGCTGAGCACGGCGTACGGTACGATGAGGAGGTCGAGCTTGTTGATGAGCTTCTTCTCCTCCCTGGTGTCCGTCTCGGCAAACCACTGGACACGCCACCATCGCCTGCGGGCTTGGACAACCATGGCGAAGGCGTTGTCGTTGTTGTTGTCGTTGTTGTCGTTGTTGTCGTATCGGCTGTGTAATACACGGTCTGGCTGGTCAGGAAGAGAAGACCGAGGAGGGGGGCATGGCGCACCATGCACATCAATCACGAACGAGGACGACGCCGAGTTTGAAAAAAAGGATTCTTCAAAGCTTTAGTAATAATATGACTATGAGTCCGGCCCGGCCCAGCCCTCTGAGAATGGAAAATCTCTTCACCTCCCATGTCAACAGGCCGTCCCTACGAACCCCCATCGATTCTTCAAGCGTCGAAACAAAGGGGACCGACCCAGTGATGAATCTCCCGCGCCAAGTCAACAACTCGACCGACCGAAACTTGGCGCTGGGCGTCTTTCAGAATCCCAGCACGAAACGGTCGGAGAGCGACTGGCCATAACCGCGCCCAGCCCCGACCCAGGAGCCGCAGAGCGCGATATGACGTTGCATCGAAACGCAGCAACACGGCCAGAAGGGGCGTCTGCGTGTAGGCCATTGCACCATTCCAGGGCCCATTGATGTGACGGTTAGTCAGCTGTCAAGAAAGGAAAGGTGAGGTGCCTCTTTTACACAGTATCGTACTACTACGTATGCCGATGGACCAGTCGAACCCCCCGGCCCCCCGGCCATGCCATCTCCACAACGCCCGGCCAGCATCATCCATGCCATGCTACTCCCCCTCGGTCGACATGCAGGAATTGGAGACGCGACTTTGTCCCTTGGCCATGGCCCTCCAGAGGGCGGAACCGGCAAGCGAGAGTCTCTGGCGGACAATATAGGGTGTTGGTGTGCCCCCGTATGTGCAGAGTATTAAGTACGCAGCAAGGGTGGGGTGTTGGAGCTCCGGTCTGAGGAGGAGGCCGTGGATATATTCCTCAAGAAAGTGGAGAGATGGCGTGCTCCCCATATCCCATCCCTGCCTCCCCGTCGACCTCCAGCAACGAGTTAAGCAGAACAGCCTGCGGCGGGAAGAATTGCCCGCACTTCACATTCGTTGGCGGGGTCCAAAGGGGAAGCATGGTGGGGTGAGTGAAGAAGCTCTGTCTGTCGTGTCAACGCCGTTGCTCGCTCATGATAACAATGCCTCCTCTCTGATAGGACGGCGGCGGCAGCAGGACGAGGGGGGTTTGCTCCTGGGTTGAACCATCCTCGAAAGCTCAGGACGTCCCCNCCTTAGGCGTGTAACGCGTTCGAGCACGTCTCTGACGTGATCCCGATGTCCGGTCCGCCGAGGGGTAGAGCGATCGTTGGACAAAATGGAGGTATCCCGTCGTATCTAGCTTATCCCATCGTACCTAGCTAGCTCTCGAGCCGTGTAATAGTTGAGACAAATCTCGCATCCATCGGTCTGAGACCTGGTCTGCAATTGTATCGTAAGAACTCAAAGACACAAATCATCATGGGCGATCACATTGAGACGGCAACACAATCAGCAAGGACAGAGGTTCCAAGCACGGCGGATGGAACGGGCGGCGTTGCCACCGAGGCGCCCTCGAAAGGCGGACCGGATCAGCAGACGCTCATCGACCGAGCCGTCGACTCCCTCCTCACACCGCCAAAGTCCATTTACGATGACTTCCCCATAAAGCTCGTGGAACGATACATTGACGAGCCCCGAGAACTGAGGGTGGCTGTCGTCGGCGCGGGTCTCTCCGGTGTCCTCGCCGGCATCCTCCTGCCGGCAAAGGTGCCCGGCATCAAGCTGACGGTGTATGAGAAGAACGCGGATGTGGTATGTCCCGGGACTTGAACCTCCTCCTCCTCCTCTTCCTCCTCCTCCTCCTCCCAAGTAATAGCTGCACCAAGGGAAAAGAAGTATATGCGAACTAACACCAGAGACGCCAGGGCGGCACTTGGTTCGAAAATATCTACCCCGGCGTCCGCTGCGACGTACCGGCCCACGTCTACCAGTCCACCTTCGACCCGAACACGCAGTGGACGGAGGAGTTCGCCCAGGGCGCCGAGATCCGGGACTACTGGCAGGGCCTGGCGCGCAAGTACGACGTCTACAAGTACCTCGAGCTCTCGCAGCGCGTCGAAGGCCTGGACTGGGCCGCCTCGCGCTCCGTCTGGCAGATCACCGTCCGCGACCTCAAGACGGACGCCACGCGGGTCGAGGAGGCCGACTTCGTGCTCACGGCCATCGGCCGCTTCAACGCCTGGAAGCTGCCGGACTACCCGGGCATCGAGGACTTCAAGGGCACCCTCCGACACGCCTCGAACTGGGACCCCGGCTTCGACCCGCGGGGCAAGAGGGTGGCCGTCATCGGCAACGGCGCCAGCGGCATCCAGCTCACGTCGAACCTGCACAAGGTCGTCGCGCACCTGGACCACTACGCGCGCAACAAGACGTGGGTCACGGCGTCCTTCGCCGGCGACGAGACGTCCATCGAGCCGATCCCGATCCCCGAGGACCTGCGCGAGACGTTCCGCAAGGACCCGGAGGCGTACCTCCGGTACCGCAAGGAGAACGAGGCCAAGTACTTCCGGCACTTCACGGGCTGGCTCAAGGGGTCGGCCGCCAACGACGAGGCGCGCGAGGCGTTCCGCAACTTCATGAACGACCGCCTCGCCAAGAAGAAGCCCGAGCTCGTCGACGCGCTCATCCCCGACTTCTCGCCGCACTGCCGCCGCCTGACGCCCGGGCCGGGGTACCTCGAGGCCATCACGTCCGACAAGACGGACTACGTCCAGACGCGGATCCGGCGCGTCACGCCGACGGGCATCGAGACGGAGGACGGCCGGCACCGCGAGGTCGACGCCATCTTCTGCGCGACGGGCGCCAACGTCGACATGGCGCCGCCGTTCCCCATCACTGCGCACGGCCGGGACCTCGCCGACGTCTGGCGGCCGGACGGGCCGTACACCTACCTGGGCTCCGCGACGCCCGGGTTCCCGAACCTGCTCTTCGTCCACGGGCCCAACGGCAGCGGGCGCTCCGGCACGGTGCCGCACAACGTCGAGAACCAGGTCACCTACTTCGCCCGGATCCTGCGCAAGGCGGCGCGCGAGGGCATCCGGACCATCCAGCCCACCCGCAAGGCGGCCGACGGCTTCACCGAGTACTCGGACGCCTTCTTCGCGACGACGGTGCTGGCCGAGAACTGCAGCTCGTGGTACAACAGCGGCAAGCCCGGCTCGCGCATCCACGGCCTGTGGCCCGGCTCGGCGACGCTGGCGACCATTGTGCAGCGGGAGCCGCGGTGGGAGGATTTCGAGTACGAGTACGTCGGGGCCTCGGGCAACCCGTTCCTGTGGTACTTTGGCAGGGGGTGCACCAAGCAGGAGCTGGATCCCGAGGCCGACGTCACGCCGTACCTGAAGGCCGGCGGCGCGGACGTGAAGGACGTGCATGAGAGCTGGTGGAGCGTTCCGTAATAGATGTTCTGCATCGAGCGCCGAGACGGCTATAATAGACCATGATGAGAAACGGAATGAAGATGAAACTTCACACAAGACTCTGCTTTTAAATAAGACTCTGCTCTAGTTGTGAGGTGTCACTAACCTCATCGGTCTCATCGTTGACCAACCGAATTAGGCTTCCCTTCCAGCAGGCGCTCGCTCACACGGTTTGTCTCACTGTATATATAACCTCTATCCGTATCACGGTAGCCCATAAACCCCCGATGATGGGTCACCGACATCCATGGTGACATGCCGACTCCTCAACGCAGATAACCCAATGTAACCTTCAGACTCACCGACTTGAATCCACAAGGGACTGTCCCACGTGCTTCGTCGGTTGACTTGGGTCGGACTACAGAGTCCCAAGACCAGAAGTCGAAAACAACTTTTCCATTGTCCTAGTTCCCGCGTGGTATTACCGCGAGGTATCTGGGGCTGTGGTGACATGCTTGGGGGTTTACGGTCATGGTGGTCTCTCCAATAGTAATACACACACAGACACAAGCGCACCGGCAGCGGAGATGGCGTGCTGAACCCGGTTGATTTCGCAACGCCGAGCAGAACCGCCCGCCCAACCGTTCCCATCATCGACCCCCCCCCCCGGTCGCCGGAAGATTCCCGCAAGAGAACCTAGCCAGTTTTAGTCTCATACGTTGAGCAATATTGGATAATTGGAGTAACTCGAAGACGGAACCGGGATAGTTGGGAAAGACTTGGAAGACGGAAGGAAAGAAAAGAAAAAAGAGTTTGTCTGGACCCTGTAAGTCACGGTCCCGGCACATGTGCGTGTGTGTGTGTGTGTGTGTGTGTGTGTGTGTGTGTGTGT
>NWBT01000046.1:1876938-1890886 GCA_003386485.1 Colletotrichum lentis
CCCCGTTACTGACTTATGCACAGCACTGGCTCGACCGCGCCAAGGTCTCCCTCAAGATGCGCACCCGGTCAACCTTCTGGGCCCTCGTCGTCACCCAGGGCGCCTGGTGGCTCTGGGCCACCGTCCTTGCCACGCGCTTCCGCCAGACGCGCCCGACGCACGACTGGGCCAGCCCGGGCTTCGGCTCCGCCTTTGCCGTCTACATCTTCCTTACCATCGGCTTCCAGCTCAACTACCTCTTTCTGTATGTCTTTTACCCAACCCGAGACCGTTTCCCTCCAGGGAATGTAGAAAGGGGCCATGGCGCTAACACAGGCAAAAGGTACTTCATCGTCACGAACCTGGCCAAGGGCGAGGAGGAGGTCATCCGCTACGCGGCACTCCTCCGCGGCGTCGAGTCGGCGTGGCAGGCTGTCAGCTACGGCCTCACCTCCCTCACAATCTTTGGCGAGGTGGGCGCCATCTACCTCAATTTCGCGCTGTGGGCCGTCGCCATCGGGCCTGCGTGGCTTGTCCTGCGGCACTTCGGCTCTGGACTCAAGGCGCACGAGGAGGCGGTCCGCGAGGTCGGCGCCGTTGTGTCGAGCGAGGACGGCGAGTCGGATACCAAGCAGCACTAGCTAGGCGCGATTCTTGTTTAATACAAGCCAGCTCCGGTTACCGAGATGCCGGGACTTGGTGGATGGGGTCACGTTGGTCACTTGGCCTGGTGCCGATCTCCGGGATGGGGTTGTCACTGCTGTAATTAGAGTATAGAGATGGATGTTTTCCCTGTTTCATGGGATTAATTACGTTCGTCTGAACCTTAATCATATGACTTCTTCAAGTGTTGATCTGGCCATGAAGATATGCCGATGAGGCGATCCGCGGACCTCGGGCAAGGTGACCGCAGATACTTGCCATACCAAAGTGTGAATGTCAATGGGCGAGTGGCACAGTCCGCTCAGCATCGCACCCAAGGAGGCGCTTCCACTTGCCCCTCATACAATAGCACCTCTCTGCATGTCGATGGTGGATAATGCCCATCCGCCAACCTGTCGCCAGACGAACTACTGCAAGTGTCCGGCTGGGCCAGGTCATCGAAGCTAACATGACGTGATGGTCTCGCGTCGAAACTCTGAGCTACACGACACGCGGTTGCCGGCGGAGACCGTTGGAGCTCTCCTCTCTGCCCTCACTCGGGTCTCTGGGTGTTTTCTCTCAGGTTAGCTTGCTGTGCGACGTGCAGCTTAACCGCCTTTGCAGCCTAAAGTGCCATTAGCTATATAGATAAGACAGGGTCCTGAAGATCTCGTCCGCGGCTGGCATAGCTCGTACACGGTACAGGAGCTACCCTTGTCGGATGGCAGAGCGGGTTGCATCAGAAGGCGGCATTGTCGTGGGGTCCGCCCATGTCCCATTGTGCTCTTCGGGCGTCTTACGTCTTGCGCCACCGAGCCGTCCGGTGGCATCATCGCCCCGGCTCCACGGCACCGGACCCACCCCGAACATCGGGAGGGGCATTTTGGGGTAACTGGCGACAGAGTCCGGCATGTCTCCAAGGGGCGTCACGTCACGTCACGTCAGGCTGGATGCGACCCCTCCAAAGCCCTATTGCTACCCCGCGGACATTTCCTCTCTTTTCCTCTGAAAGTTGCCGCTGTGATCTAGCCCTTGCATTCTCCCGTAATCTTTTGAGACGGCCGCAGAGAGAGTCACTCGCATCCAGATCGCGTAAGGCATCAAACCAGATACATCCAAACAAACCATGGCCGACACGACTGGAACCAAGCCAAAGAAGAGCCTCGTGCTCAATGCCTTTGTGGAGATGTGTAAGGAGTCTGCCCGCGTTCTCTTTCACCCGTGAGGCAGGAGATGGACTGAAGCTGACAGTCGCGATGTAGGTAGCGGGCACCAGTCCCCTGGACTCTGGAGGCACCCCGACGACCAGTCGTGGCGCTTCAACGAGATCACCCACTGGGTCGAGCTCGCGAAGCTGCTCGAGGATGCCAAGTTCCACGGCATCTTCATCGCCGACGTTCTCGGTATGCTACTGCACCGGTGGCCACCACCACGCTCGAGGTGTCGCTAACACGGCTGAAGGGGGTTACGACGTGTACTCGCAGTCTCTCGACCCTGCAAAGATCTCTGGTGCTCAATGGCCCGTCAACGAGCCGCTGGCACCTATCGCTGCTATGGCTGCCGTGACAAAGAGCATCGGCTTCGGCGTGACGGTCTCGACGACGTACGAGCAGCCGTATCACTTGGCCAGACGGCTGTCCACAGTAGACCACCTCAGCGGTGGCCGGTGAGTGCATTTGCCATCATCTGCCCGCAGAAATTTCACGCTGACAACAACAATAACAACAGGCTAGGATGGAATGTTAGTGACTGACGACCGTCCAACGATGAAGTGGCATCGCATCGCATACTGACGCGGACAGATCGTAACCAGCTACCTCGACTCGGCGGCGAAGAACATGGGCCTCGCCCAGCAGCCCCAGGTGAGTCGCTCAAAACCGCCCAACAACGACAACGCCTGGTCGCTGACGACCACAAAGCACGACGATAGATACGCGCAGGCCGAGGAGTACATCAAGGTCATGTACAAGCTCTTCGAGTCCTCGTGGCGCGACGATGCCGTCAAGCTCGACCGCAAGTCGGGCGTCTACACCCAGCCCGAGCTGGTGCGCAAGATCGACCACAACGGGCGCTTCTTCACCGTCCCCGGCCCGCACATCGTGCAGCCCAGCCCGCAGCGCACGCCGCTGCTCCTGCAGGCCGGCACGTCCAAGGCAGGAAAGCAGTTTGCGGCGCAGCACGCCGAGGCCATCTTCGTGTCGGCGCACGCGCCCGCCGTGTGCGCCAAGAACATTGCCGAGATCCGCCAGCTCGCGCGCGCGGAGTACGGGCGCGACGGCGACAACATCAAGGTGCTCGCGCTCGTGACGCCGATCCTGGGCGCGACGGAGGAGGAGGCGCAGGCGAAGCTGGCCGACTACCGGCGGTACGCGTCGCACGAGGGCGCGCTGGCGCTGTTTGGCGGGTGGACGGGCATCGACCTGAGCAAGTACGGCGACGACGAGGAGCTGAGGCAGGTCGAGAGCAACGCGGTCAAGTCGACGGTCGAGGGGTACGCGCGGTTCTCGCCGGGCACGGCCAAGTGGACGAAGCACACGATCGCCGAGCACGTCAGCATCGGCGGCAACGGGCCCATCTTCGTCGGGACGGCGGCGCAGGTGGCCGACGGGCTCGAGGCGTGGATCGAGGAGGCCGACGTTGACGGCTTCAACTTTGTGAGTGATGATCATGATCCTTTAAGACGAGACGAGACGAGACGAGATGAGCGGCGTGTCTTGAGAGCGAACGATTGCTAATAGCCCTCGGGTACACAGGCGTACGCCCTCTTCCCGCAATCGTTCAAAGACATCATCGACCTGCTGCTTCCGGAGCTGCGTCGCCGCGGACTGTTCTGGGACGACTACGCCGTGCCCGGCGGCACGTACAGGGAGAACTTCTACCGCAAGAAGGGACAGACGGGGCCGTTGGACGAGCACGTGGCGGCGTCGTACCGGTGGAAGGCGGGTGTTCCGGCAGAGGAGGCCAAGATCCCGGAATAAGTGAGGAAGAATGGGGCGAGTGGCCTGAATCAATAAAGAGGCGACAGAGAGAGAGAGGGTTGGTGAAATGATAGAAAAATGCGGAAGAATCTGAAGTTATTCCAAAGTTTTCTTTTTGCGGATATGTTCCTAAGTAGGTAGGTAGGTATCGAATGTCGTGAAGGTTACCTAGGTACCTGGTGGTTGGCTGGTTGGATCATGGTGGGCGTTCCTTCCTCGTTCCAGGCCCCTGGCGGAACGGAGATCGGCCGGGCCACAAGTGGGCCCGGAGCACCGCAGCCCAAAGCCGAGATTCGCCCGGCCGAGCTGAGCCGAAGGAATGGCTCGCATCTACGGAAGTTTGAAGATGATCCACTTTATTTTCTGCATCGTTGAGTTCGGGTAGCCGGCTGAGGGTGGGGCTGTCTGTTTTCGAGGTTCAAAGATGGGGTTTGTTCTACGACAACTCGTTCACGATCAGTGAAGAACACTTTTCCACTGCAAGTCGTGGAAGATCATTTGACTGCACCTCAGCCCAGGTGTGCTTGGAAATGGCGGAATCCGCGGCGCCCAATTGGTCAATGGCTCTGTGTCGCCTCGCACCGAGAGACGCTCTCAAGCTGTAGCCATAGGGGGAACAAGGGGGGGGGGGTCTCACTGTGAGTCAAGTTCCCGCTCTAGCGGCCGTGCGGCGCTTCATGCGGCGTTACCGACGGTTACCGAACCTCAACCCACCTCCCTGCCCAATCATATCGTCTCGCTTGCTGACATAACGCCCCAAGCGACGGCCGCACCTCTGAGAAAGCTCGCAGCTATCACAGAGCTCCCCTGTAAATTACTGCGTCATTCCCCACCGAGGGGCTCCAAGGAACAGGTGAAGTGACCTGATCTTCTATTTCTCTCATCTCTTCTCTCCTGATAATCAACCATTGCTCGAACCATAAAAGCTGATCGGCGCCCACTTTCTGCCCCCGGCGTCGCCTTTGTTTTCCTCTTCTTCTTTGACCAGCTGTCTGGCCAGGCTCGACCCTTGTGTGAACCTCTCCGCTCCGTCCTCCCGTTAACGCTCTCCTCCTTCGCCCCGTTTGCCCGTCTGAACCTCTCGCCGCCGAGTCTTACTCGTTCTCTCTCTCACACAACCATGGCGTCCCCCATCGCCTCGGCCGCCTTGCGGTCTCGCGTCCATCGCGCGTCGATGCTCAAGAAGCTCACCCGCCCCCAGGACCTCCTCCAGCACTTCCCCAACGGCACCTACATCGGCTGGTCCGGCTTCACCGGCGTCGGCTACCCCAAGAAGATGCCTACCTTCCTCGCCGACCACGTCGAGCAGAACGGCCTCGAGGGCCAGCTGCGATACAGCCTCTTCGTCGGTGCCTCGTCCGGCGCCGAGACGGAGAACCGGTGGGCCGGCCTCGACATGATCGAGCGCCGCAGCCCCCACCAGGTCGGCAAGGCCATCTCCAAGGGCATCAACGAGGGCCGCATCCACTTCCACGACAGACACCTGTCCCAGTTCCCCGTCGACCTCGTCTACGGCTTCTACACCAAGGACCGTCCCAACAAGAACCTGGACGTCGTCGTCGTCGAGGCCACCGAGATCAAGCCCGACGGCAGCATCGTCCCGGGAGCCTCCGTCGGCGCCACCCCCGAGCTCGTCCAGATGGCCGACAAGATCATCATTGAGGTCAACACGGCGCTGCCCAGCTTCGACGGTCTGCATGACATCACCATGACCGACCTGCCGCCGCGCCGCAAGCCGTACCTAATCACGAGCGTCGAGGATCGCATCGGATCCAACTCCATCCCCATCGACGCGGAAAAGGTCGTCGGCATCATCGAATCCGATTACCAAGACCAGACAGCCCCCAACACCCCCCCCGACGCTTCGTCGCGCGCCATCGCAGGCCACCTCATTGAATTCTTTGAACACGAAGTCAAGCACGGCCGCCTGCCCAAGAACCTCCTGCCCTTGCAGTCCGGCATCGGCAACATCGCCAACGCTGTCGTCGGCGGTCTCAAGGACTCCAACTTCTGGAACCTCAAGGTCTGGACCGAGGTCATCCAGGACACCTTCCTCGACCTCTTCGACTCGGGCCACCTCGATTTCGCGACCGCCACCTCGATCCGCTTTTCTCCCGAGGGCTTCCAGCGCTTCTACGACAACTGGGACAGCTACCACAACAAACTCCTCCTCCGCAACCAACAAGTCTCCAACTCCCCCGAGATCATCCGCCGCCTCGGCGTCATCGGCATGAACACGCCCGTCGAAGTCGACATTTACGCACACGCCAACAGCACGTGCGTCATGGGTTCCCGCATGCTCAACGGCCTCGGCGGCAGCGGCGATTTCCTCCGCAACGCCAAGTACAGCATCATGCACACCCCCTCAACTCGCCCTTCCAAGACGGACCCTCATGGGGTCAGCTGCATCGTGCCAATGTGCACACACGTTGACCATACGGAAAGCGATCTTGACGTCATCGTCACCGAGCAAGGCCTCGCCGATGTGCGCGGTCTCAGTCCCCGGGAGCGCGCGCGCGTCATCATCAAGAAGTGCGCCCACCCCCTCTACCAGCCCATTCTCGAGCGCTACTTCGACAAGGCCGAGTTCGAGTGCCTCCGCAAGGGCATGGGACACGAGCCTCACCTACTCTTCAACTCGTTTGATCTGCACAAGGCGCTGGTTGAAGAGGGCAGCATGCAAAAGGTCAAGAGCTTCTAGGCGCAGGCCGCAGGGTGGGGCAGTATTCTGGGAGGAGCACTACAAATACCCTTAAAAACGTTTCCTATTTATATTAGATTCTTAGACGATTAATGCGTTTTCTTGTCAAACTGTCCCTGAAATCACTCGTCTGTGGGGGGTCGCTCGTGGTACCACCGGGTAATGTCGCGGATGGGACGATACGATTCAAGAGCAGTGGTGATGGCCAGCGATGCACACAGGCACGCTCGTCCAATGTATCAACCCATTCTCGAGCTTTTCAGGTGGGATGAATGAACGGATCGCAGTAACAGGCTGTAGTCGGCCTGCGAAGCGCGTTGCCTGTTGGCTTCTATGCCCGGTTCTGGGTGCGTCCTGAGGCTACTACTGGCCTTCCTACTACGAGGTACCTAGGTAGGGTCCCTCCACCCCTGAACTCGGAGTTTTCCCCCTCCTCATCGTCTTCTTGGTTTATCTCTCCCATTGTGGTGAGGGTGTCGCTTGTTTGGTTTGATTGGTTTTTCATGTTGAGTTATCACCGTTCCTCGATTCCTCGACCCTCGGCAGCCGTCTCGACCCTCGTTTCTGCCCTCCCTTCCCTCTCTGCCCTCCATTGCATTCACTGCAGCAAGTTCCTTGGCTCAAGCTTCCAGGATGTCTTCCAGCCGTAGGTCCGTCAGAACGCAGTAGCAACATCTGGCCTCGGTTGACGCTCTCTCCAGAGTCCACACGACAAACTAGATCCACGGCACGTCAAGCGGCACACACATGCCAACGTCGGTCGTCAATGTCGACATCCAGCAGGTGGTACATTCGCAGGGCAAGCTTGTTGAGATGGAGGTCCAACACTCTTCCCCGGTGCTGGATGGGCTTGCGTTGGCTAGGGCCAGGCGTCGTGCTCACCTGGTAGCCGGGGTGCCCAAGGAGGTACACATCTGGCATCGCGAGCGAGCCATGGTTCTGATGTGCCGGCTCCACGCCAGGTCATCCAGGGTACGGCAGTCTCGATCCGGGCCATGAGGACGGGATAACGCGCTTGAAGTCTCCCAAAGAAGTGCCCATGCCGTCGATGAGATCCAATATCTCGCTTTCATCATTCAGTCGGAAAGGAACTTCCGAGCTGCTCTTGAAATAGGACTGGTCCTTTGAGTAGTGATTCAAGGTGAATCGGAAGGGATGCTCGTACAAGGCGGGGCCAAGTTCCTCGTGGATGCGCACGAAGTGCGGTGCGTGCGCAAGCCACACACCAAGGTCGATGCGCGGCACGACTTTCTTGATATGTCCTCCCTTGTCCTTTGCCCAGAGTTCCGTAGTGGGTGGGTCCTGGGTGCCTGACGTAGGCCCAAATGAGAAAGCCATTAGGATTGAAAACTCGAGTGGAATTAAGTCTTGCGGGAGGTTCTCTGTAAACTGACTGATAGCTCGGACCAGCTGATTGGAAACCGAGCGTCCCTCAATTTTGAACATGAAGAAATGGGCCATGTCCCACTGCCTATGGGCTGTTGGTAGTATATTACCGAATTGTATTAGAATCTTGGAGGTGCTCCAAGGTCAAGCACCTTGACTTGAAGTGGCCAGCCATTGAGCCATCTCTCCTCCTTCTCATCGAGGTATTTAGTCTGCTCTTCATCGCCTGGGGGCAGAAGTTGAGGTCCGTCCTCTGGGTAACGGTCACCCAATTTGAGTCGCTTGATGAAAACCATCTGATCCTGTTGGTATCAAAGAACCACTCGAGTGAACTCGAAAGATGAGGTTGTTCGTAAATTGCTGGGTGTGTAGAAGAGATGGTCTGAGTGAAGGGGAGCTTCAGACGGAGGCTGCAAATCCAACAGAGACTAATCCGCGTGATTTGACTAGCCCAGCCAGACCCCCGTCTCTGCTTTCCCATCGATGATCCGGTCGGCTGTGCAACAGGGAAGATAGCCATGGACACACCGCCTGGTGATCTTACCATGATATGTCTCGTAACGCGATCAATGCAGACGTTCAAAAGGCAAAGCTTGTTCGTTGGTGGACCCTTGCCTCGGCTCTCGTATCGCTGGAAGGACTTTAAGAGCCAAGAAGCACCCCCACAAGGCGTGAGTGAAACGTCGATGTCGGTCGGTAAGGCAGAGTTGCATAACGAATATCGAAACGCGTAGAGTCTGGAGAAAGAGGCTTCTCGTTCGGGTGGGAAAGCTTCCTCAGGAAAGCAGCCGAGATCACAGCAGAGTAAACGCGTATGTTTTCCCCTTCACGAAAATCTGTGAGGATAAAATGGACCTGTTTGGAAACCCATAAGTATAAACAAACGCAAGGAACCACATGGCTTTTTACCTTGTAACAAGTTTCCATGGCGTTGCCGGATAAAGTTGTACTCCCTGCCTGGCTTTGCTGGGCTTCGGCAATCAAAAGCGCAGCAATGTATGGATCAACATACTGGTTTTCTCCCTCTGGGAGAATTCCTAGCTGTTCGGATCGCAACAAGCCAAACTTCCTGTCGCGGGGGACCCGAATAGTCCAGTGAATCTCCGAGAATGCAATACGACAGTGCTTCTGTTTCCAAGACTTCCGGTGCGGACCAGTGAAGACCGTTTTACAGGGTAGTGGGATTCTGTGCTTATTAAAGCGGAACACAAGCGGGGTGTCTTCTCTAAACACAGGCAAAGGTAAGTATTTCGGGCCTCTAAAGAGAAGAGCTGGTAGTCGGCCACAGCCTCGGCAAGGAACACCGTGCTTACTGGACTCTTTTGAAAGAATAGGCTTCCAAAATCATTCGAAGTGGAACGGCTGGAGAGAACACTGGGTGGTGAAAGTCAACAACCCATTGGAACGCCTGCTTGCGTGTGATTTTTTTGGTCGGAGCCCAAGGCTTCTTCTCTTTTGTTGTTTTAGGGCCGCTCGGCAACGCGTTGGGCGTGACTTTGACGAAAGAGCAGCGTAGGAAGACGAGGTGGTTTGCAGTCCATTGCAGCGGTTCCACGATGAATCGCTTTCTCGGGAACTGCTGTGCAAAGCGCTGCGCGGCCTCGTGGATGGAAAGGCCTGCGAGCTCGTTGTCGTCGTGGTCGCAGATAATGTGATTGCTCGTCATCCTGGTATTTGTTGACAGAACGTTGATCGTTTCCTCAGCGTTCGCACCAGATGTTGGCGAGTCGAGGGGATGGCGCAGGTCAGTCACGTGAGCACGGAAGGTTTGTTTGTTGACCAGGTGGGAAATTTGGCAACCTGGGTAGGTCAGAAGGAGGTGGCGGTATGGATACCTTGACAAAACTAGGCAACAATGACTCACATAAACCGTCTCAGATCGCGGCAGCCACATGCACGCTTAGATTCGTCATAGGATGACCATGGACGCCTCAAGCTACCACTCACTACCAGGCACCTTTGAATGGTAAGCCCTCACGCTGGCGGTCGAACGCCATAATCCGCCGTCTGCGCAAAAGTGGATCCACTGTTGCACGCAGCAGTGGCTGACATCAGCGTCAAAACACCTCGCCGTAAATAAACTTCTTAAGGAGATTCATGTTCCTTTAGATATGCGAGAAAGGTTACTCGGCTGGGAGCTCTTGATGCCTGGCTAATCTCTGGCGCTGAGATGGAGTACGGAGAAGAAAACGTGGAAAATTATGAGTCCGACGAGGGAGGCCCGACTCGCAAGAAACGGCGCGATCTGATGGGGAGCATTGAGACTTTGCATTTACCTAGAATTCTTGAACGATAAACAGTCAGCCCTGTTGCCAAGGTTTCCGCTTTTCAAGTCGATCGTCATGCTACTGGAGAGTACACGGCTGTCGACTGTGCATCATGAACCTCTATTAAAGCTAGCTACCTCACTCATCACCACCGACCTCTACCTGGCGAGGGGCAGCTTCAGTCTGAACATTGACGTTGATTGTGGCCACCCGTCCACGATCGTGCAGGTACTTGTGCACCTGCCAAAGCTCCTTGGCTGTCATCATCATCCTCGGCCTGCCCGGAATGGACACCCAAAAGTCACCCTCCTTCAACTTTTGCCCCTTGGCGTTCTTCGCCTTCACCATCGCCCCGGTCACGTCAATATCGCCAACAATGACCAAGCCGCAACGTTGCCTAGTCAACAAGACGCACAGACGGCGCGGGTCCCCGGTAAAACCGGGACCTGGGTTGTGCGCGCGGGTTCCCATGACCACGATGACGATGTCCGACTCCTGGCCTTGGAAGGCATCGATGGAGGATGCAGGACGCATGCTTGCAAGGCTAGGATACTTGCCCTGCTTTCGTCGTTGTTCAATAAGAAGAAGGTTGTCCTTGTATGGGGCAAGGATGATGATCTTGGAGGCGTCGACAGCCTTCTCTTCCACAAACTTGGATGCGAAATCAAGCGCAACCTTGACCTGATCCTCGCACTTCTTGCCATGGGTGACTGGGTTTGTAAACACGCGTGTACCCTCACAGTTGATAAAAAGCGGGCTGAACGTGTTCTCAGCAGGCGGGCGGACCTCGGGATATTGCTCCTGGATGAAGGATTCGAGACGGTGGCCAATGTCAAACTGCGGGAGATGGGTGTCGCAGTGGTCACCATACAGGACGGGCTGGTCCGCGTAGATGATGCCTCCCACCATATCCCAGAGTGCCTTGGTCATCCGCAGCTGCTTTCGAAGACGGTACACAGGAAAGCCAGAGGCCTGGAGGAACTCCAAGCCGGACACCCCAGCGTCGTTGCTCAGCTGGTTGTAAACATGCCCAACCGCAGTTCTTTCCTGTTTAGTCATGACGGCTGGAGGGAGCTGCTTCGGGTCGCCTCCGAACAGGCACGGCAACATATCATTACCCCAGACCTGGATGATGTCGGCGCGCGTCATGTTGGCGGCCTCGTCGAACGCAATAGCCTTGGCCTTGTACTTGTTCCATAAGCCAACGTACTCCTCGTTGTTGAACATGCTGGGAGTTGTACACAGCATATCAGCAGCCTGGATGAGCCGTAGGAAGATCTTGATGATGGCTTCCTTGCTGGGTTGAGGCTTACGGGAGAATTCTTCATAGCTGATGCGGTTGCTGCAGAGGTCGCGCATGGAGCGGAAGTCTTTGCGTTCGAAGAGATCTCGCTGTATGGCACGAAGAGCCGGGGAGTCGTCCATGCAGAGTCGTCTAGTTGTTGCGGGGGACTTCAGGAGGACCAAAACCCAGTATGCAAGCGAAAGTTTGAACGTCCATTTGACAGGCGTCCCGCGGAACTTGGGAGCAGCCTTGTCGCCAATGTCGGGCTTCCCGAGGAGGGCACGGAATGCCATGTATTCGTTATCCAGTTTGAAAACCCGAAGGACGAATGTCTGGCGCACACGGGTCTTTTCATGGGGAAGCTTACGCATGTTCACTCTCTGGCTAACGGAGACCGAGGTCCTGTCGATTCGCTCAGCCAAATTGGTAATAGCGACATGCGAAGGAGCCGAGCAGGCAGTGGGCCCAAGAGAGAGCTGCATGGCCAGTGCCGCTGCTGCGACGGCAGTTGTCTTGCCGAATCCAGGTCCCTAGCCAATTAGTCAATGCTTGTTGTCGAGGACGAGCCTTCGGAAGTCGACAGGTTTTATGTTGTTACGGCCATCGTCTATTTGTGAAACATCAGCCACATTAGCCCCATTCAGCGGCCGAAAAAGATCCGCATAACTTACGGTGATAGACCTTGCCGAAGCCGGAATCCTCGTTGTGCTGACCGAGGGGAATGTCGATCCACAGCGCGTGACAGTGCGTAGTGTCTGCGAACTTCAGAAGACCCAGCTTGGCTTCAATCTTGGAAAGGTCGGGACCAAAAGATTTGCTGCCACTGGCGATTATAGGGCCATCCTCGCCGTTGAAAATGACACAATCCTTGACCCGAGTCGACTGTACGTGGTTGCCAGCGGCCGCGTCACCAGACATGATGCTTGATTGTGAAGCTGAATCTTAGAGCACGAAGGAACAAGAAAACGGAAAACGAAAAGAGGGCGCGCGTTGGGTCTGTTGATGCCAGGCATAGCCCCACCTTTGGGTGCTTGACGCTTGGACCAAGCCGGTCATTGATTAGATTAGATTATCCAATCAAAAGAGTCGAGCAGGTCACTCACACTATTACAGAGTAACCCAGTGCGTCATTCACATTACAGTGGGGTGTCAAAAGTCTCTGAACACCCCTACAGTACCACTCAGTTCTTCAACTTTGCATACCTAAGCCAAATGCTTCGAGCTAGAGCGTATATAGGGGCAGAAGTCATTGATTGGCAGGCTTCGCTTTCTAAGCCCCTTCCAGCAGCCCTGATAGGGCACAGTTGACAAACTTTGGTGATCCCCCCCCCGCATGAATGGTTTCCCAGTGTTGTTAGGCGACAACTAAAGAGGTCGCTTGTAATACAAATACGCAGTTCAGACCTTTCAATCTTGGTGTGCTTCGTCGTTTACGAAACCCAATGCCCTTCCTGAAAACCTTCAACTGGTCTCTGGCTCCCAGCGTCTACGCAATCTCAACCGGACGGTCGCCCAACACCACTTTCTGACAAATATCGCAGCTTGGGAGGCTCGGCTGGTGCAAACTTCAAGAAGAGAGTTTGATGGTCGACAGAGTCTACGAGGCCGCTGGCACGGATTGGGTATTATAGGACTGGTTTTGGTGGACTAGGAGTGTAGTGACTAGTGACTCGGGTTTCCCCCCCTCTGATTGAACAGTGTCTCTGAGATTTCATTGCCCTCGGATGCAACATCACCGAGTGAGGATCAAGGCACGCGTCACCTTTCTCTCACTCTCTCACTCCACAAACCCGTCGGGCCTCACCTCCGACTCTTCTCCACAACCTCCTCCAACCCGTCGACCGCCTCCTCCGGCCCGTCGTGCCTCGCGAAATCGTCCCGGATCGCCTCCGCCGCCTTCCGAAACCGGCCGTCCGAGACGACCCGCTCGACGGCGTCCCTGAGGGCCTCCTCGCCCGGCGTGTCCGTCCCGAGATCGACCCCGGCGCCGGCCCACGCGACCCTCGAGCTGACGTCCGCCTTGTCCTCGCTCCGCCCCGCGCAGACCATCGGCACGCCGCAGCTCAGCGCCGCCAGCACGCCGTTGTACCCCGCGTTCGTCACCATGACGCCGACGTGCGGGAGGAGCCTGGCGTGCGGGACGAAGGGCGCGACCCTCGCGTTGGCGGGCAGGGAGTCCGCCGCCAGCAGGCTCTCCGCGTCCCGGGTCGTCGCGATGACGAGCAGGTCGGAGCGGTACCCGAGGGCCGACAGCGTGGGCGCGATGAGGTTCGCCGGGTCCGTGGCGTACGTCCCTTGCGTGACGTGGACGACCTTCTCCCTCGGGTGCGCGAGCATCTCACCCCACCACTCCGGAGGGGAGAAGGCCTTGTCGTCGTCGTCGTCATCGGCATTGAACAACGGCAGCAGAGGGCCGACGAACCTGACCCCCGGGTGCAGGTTCCGCCTCGGGAACTCGAACGCCGGCGTCGTGGGCATGATGTGCAGCGCGTCCGACCTCGCCGAGTCGAAGAAGCCCAGCGCGGGCAGCGGCGGCAGTCCCATTGCCGCGCGGTGCCCGTTCAGCGCCGCCGTGAGCCGCGGGTAGAGCAGCCACCCTGCGACGGCGTGCGCCAGGGCGTTGATCCAGCGGCCTACAAAGGTCGCGGGGGGCGACCACCCGGTGCCCCAGGGCGGGACCTCGGCGTCCATGGTGACGAGCGGGTTGATG